>VZTT01051078.1:1827-26364 GCA_013400855.1 Buphagus erythrorhynchus
AACATTATTCCCAGCAAAGATGATGTCTGGACTGCTTTTGAAGTACTTGAAAATGGAGAATTAGGTTAGTGACACTTAAATTTATGCATGTCAATCAGCTTTTATTATTTTAATTTTTCAATACTTAACGTCATCAAAAGCTTAGTTAAAGACTTTATGGAAACAAAAAAGTAGCCTTCATACCAATGTTTTACATTTGGTTGTTGTGGAATCTGAATGATTTCTTTCTTCACTTTGCTAGAAATGATGGGATGAATTGTTATAAACTGCTTATAAATTAGGGACTGAGAAGATGTTCTTTATATTACAGTGCTCTGCAGTTCATTAATCATCTGCTATAGGAAAGTAGGTCTTACCAATCAGTCTTAGAGGCAAACCCTATTTTCATAACAATGTCAGCACTTGATTTTATAAGCAATAATGCTTTTCAAAAAATGAAATGAGAAAATACATGTCATACTTAGGAGAAAGGATCTTTTCTATTTTTATTTATTCAAATATTTAATGTATGTAGGTGAAAAAAGGAGGTATAAAGTCTATAATTTACTCACTTTAAAGTGTGTTTTTGGCAAGTGACACTATGGTGTATGTAGCAGAATCTTGAAAAATTTGTTTGAAATATATTTCTGCTGCCACCAAAAGCAAATATCACATGGCCACAATATTAATGAATGGTAAAGCGGTTTTAACATTGGGAATACTTTATAAATGCTGGAGCATGTTTAAAATGCTGGAGAATTTTATTGTTAGAGATACCTAAAATAACGTAAAGTCATAGGGATTTTTTAAATTAAAACATATTTTGATGAATATTCCCTAAGGTAATCTTAGGGAATTTTTGAAGAATATATGAGGACAGAGATATGCAACATTTTTTTGCATTTCCTAGCAAGTTGCTGCTTGTAACTATTCTTGTGTTACAGAGAAGGACTGTGGACTTGTTTATTTCTATAGTGAAGATACTTATTTTGAAGTCAAGGGAACAAAAAGAAAGTGGACAAAATAAGATTGCTAAATATTATTGTAATTTTTTTAATTATTTTCATTGTAGCTGATTTTCAGGTGTGCTTAAAATAATTCCTTCAGTTTTACTAATATTACTTTTGTACTCAGTCTTGAGCCTGGCAGAATTAAAAACTTGAATGGAATGTATTCTCCCTTTCAACTTAAAAAAAATTATCCTGAACCTTATTCACATCTTACAGGCTGTTGGTGATGCTGTATAGAGCTGTAATGCAGAGTTCATTTCCAAATTTATAGATGTGGATGGTGGATGACAGCTGACAAAGAATGCTAGCATCTGTTATCTTTAGAAGAGTCCTGATAATTCCTACAAGTACAATACAAATTATATTTTTTTAGACTGAATAATGGAAAAAAAGTTGAATTTTATTTTCTTAAACTTGATATATGATGCTTACAGGAACATGAAAGTAAATAAAAGAGAACATAAAAGTAAATAAAAAGATAGACCCCACAACAGCTTCTTGAGGTATTTAGGTGCAACAACTAGTATTTTAGTGGGGTATCAAAATGTTGTCTGTGCTAATGACGATGGAAGAGAAACAAAAATTAAGCTAAGAGACACTAGAGGCCCTACATAACACAATAGATATTGGCAAGACATTAGAGTTTATCCTACTGAAAGAAGAGTTTCCAACACAAAGTGGAAATGTCACACCAGTGTTTTAAATCCAAAACAACCAACCAAAAAGTCAGCTAAATTAAATCCTAGTTCATCACCTGACTCCTGTCAGTAGAGACTGTGTTGATGAAATGTCTTCTTCATGGATCCCTTTCTGGAAGAATCAGTGCATCAGAACAAGTGAATTATTGTTTCAAAATAAATATAGTGTTGTAGTAAAGAGACACTCAAGTAGACTCCTGTCGATTCAATCAGGTAGATCCTATGGCTGAACCTAACAAGTTTGCAGAGGGTGGGAACACAGAGAAAATTAGTTCTATAAAGTCTTTGGTCCAAGTGTGACACTGAAGAACCAAAAGACTACTTGAGTCTTCACTACTGCAAGTTGATTCTACTAGTGTCATTTGACAAACACCATCTAAGGCATTTACAAATTAGTCGAGATTCTGAAAACTAATGACAGAAAAAAATTGGTATTTTTGTTTCAAATGTACATCAGTAATCACAGTGTCTTTCTGATAAAAATTAATTTTATGCTTTTATTCCTGCTGTGGTCTGCTAACTGTCTAGTCGTGTTATTGTGCTTGTTACACTCAACCTTGAATTTTTTTACTTTTCAAGTTTTTATTTTACTTTTAAATATATACTGTCAGGAAAAAAAACCCTGAGAAGGCAAGAAAATTAGAATCATATTTTCTAGAAAGTCATTTTCTACTAATAGCTGATGTTGTTTAAGGTGAAAATGACTGGTTTAGGATATTTACTAGCATGTGATGACCAAGTGAAAGAAGGGGTAATTGAATGTATGTGTTGACTGCTTTCTGTTCAAAATACTAGGATTGCAATATTAAAAAATCAGCTAAATTATTTGCATATAGAAAAGTTGCGATAACTGATGTTTTTTCAAACCTAATGCAGAATATTTAATACCATATGCTTTTAAAAAATAGGGTGTATATAATTTTTTTAATAACATGTGATTGATGGACAGTTTGTAAATGAGGTGTGTTACCAGTAACATAGCTAATGGTTTTCAGCATGATGGTTTATGTACGATGTAATCCATGATGACAGATGGTCTTAAATGTAACTATAAATAGGTGTTTACTGTGGGACTCCTGGTGTTCTAGGAAGATGTGGTGATTTGCCAGTCCCCCGCCTTTGATTTGTAAATTTCTTCTCCTTAAAGTGGATTTTCTCTCTTGTACAAAGGCATCAAGTGTTTAAGCTTTATCACATCAGAGTCCACAGTTTCCCAAAAAATTTAGAAGTTTGGTGATTTAAAACAAAAGGGCCAGAAGAAGTGGTGTTAATAAAGTAGGGGTTGAGCTGTTATCTACAGAATGGTATTCTTGTTAGGCTGCTTTAGTGTCATGTCTGAATTATGAAATCTTTATATAGATGGTATCACAGCTCTACAGGTAGCATAAGTATTTTTGCATCCCAAAATAGCAGTGTTTTTTTCTGTCACTTAAGTGTGTTATTTGTGGCTGCTGCTTTCTGAGGCTCTAGTGTTCAGGTGTTCTAGAAAATACGTTCTGCTAGAATCTAGTGCTGCAGAGTCCCAAAGCAGCTGTTGACATTTCATATTCATCTACCATAGCAGGAATGAAAAATGAGATTATGGCTGCATACTTTGCCCTTCAGTACCCAAGGGACATGGCTGGACTGTGTGACCCAACATGACAGTGTCACAGAGGTGTGACTTTTCAAGAGCCATTCCCAGCTCTTCTCAAGGCCTGACCCACATAAATTGGCATGCAAATGGGAACACAGACATTTTGGAAAAATCTCTCTTTATAGATAAAATGACATTTGAATCCACAAAGCCATTGTTAAGGATTTTGTGGATTCATGAATTACAGCAGGTGCTTGCTGCTGAGCAGGCGAAAGCCTTCAGGGATGTGTCTTCCCCCACTCACATCAGTGTTAGGCTGTGCTGTTCATGTGACACTCAGATTTCTGCTGGATCTGGTAATGCAGATTTAGGGGCTATTTGCAAGATCTTTTCTGAATTCATTTGGTAGGTGGACTGCGGTTTGTATGGAGTACTGGCTGGGTTTTCTAATCACTGCAGTTTTTCAGTTCTGTGCTAGGTCTCAGAGTTTCTCTGCTAGGATGGATGATGCCTATCAAAAAATGTGTGTTTGAGCATCTGAAGTTTTGGAGGGCACACATACAGTCTATTCATGCCTTCAGTGGTAGTTTAATCTTGTTGCACATTTTGTACAAGATTGACATACACAGGTGCAAGTTTGGATATTCCCTAACCACAGCAACAGGGAGAAGACCTAGTAAGACCACATGCTTTTCTCCTCTAATAAAAATAATCTAATGAAACCAGGAGTCTGTTTAAGTCTGCTTTGATCAATAACAGACAGTACAATCCATACCAGTTGGAGCCATTTTTTTTCACTGTGATCACTCCAAATTATTTGGTTCTTTGATTGCAGAGAATTGGTAAGCTGTGATGTTTCATTTTTGTACTGAGCATAGGCCAATAAGGCACAGTATAGCTGAAGGCCTCAGTTCTGTTTGATCATATTTAGGCATGCCCTGTAATAGATCCTAACTTTTGTATTTAGTTTGAAAGCATTGCTTTAGTGTCTTTTCATTAAAAGTGTAACAATACAAAAGAGTCACTGAACATTTGGCTACTGCTTGTTTAATTTTATATTCATTACCTGTGCAAACACTGCCAGCGAAGGTATTGTCAATGAAGTGCCTAATTGTCTTATTTTGAAAGCAGTATTTTTCTTCTGTATCTCAAAGGCAATGAGACCTTGTTGTGTACAGGGAAATGTAACTTGTGAGGGCTTCCAATATTGTTGGGTTTTCTCTTTTATTTTAATTCTAGTTTTTTGTGATTTGTTTCTTTGGATTTTTTCAGAACGTCCTCTGCATTATACAGAGAATGTACTAGAACAAGTTCTTCACTGGAGTTCACTACCAGAGCCTGGCACTGCATATCTAATAATAAAGAGATTTCTAACAGCAGACATGGTGAATCTCTACAGTGGTGCGTAATTTGGTTTTTTTACTTACTTATTTTACATGGAAATATGAGGATGGCAGTTGTTTTCAGTGGAGCAAAGTGTCCCAGAACAACTAAATTACTGCTACTTCATAAAAATTACAGATTTACAGAGGGTTGTGGTGACTCCCTATGAAAACACAGAGATTATGGATGTTTGTTTCTACAAACTATAAGCTCTCCCATTGAAATATAAAAGTGTACAGAAATTCTGCAGTCAGTTCACACTCTGTGAACTTCTGCTGGGAAGCTTGATACTGCTCTTATCCAAGACATATTGTTTGAATATATTTATATAACTATGCTATGCTAATAGAAATTTCTATTATCTAATTTGATGCCTCCAAACTTCAAAGCTAATTTTACAGAATCACGTAATTTTCCGAGTTGGAAGGGATGCAGAAGGGTCATCAAAGTTCAGCTCCTCACATTACACAGGACAGCCCCAGAAATAACACCATATGCCTGAGAGTGTAGTCCAAATCCTTCTTGAATTCTCAGGCTGGTGCTGTGACCACTTCCCTGGAGAGCCTTTTCCAGTGCCCAGCCACCCTCTGGGGGAGGCTTGCCTGATATCCAACCTAAACTTCCTTTATACAACTTCAGACCATTCTGTTATGCTGACACTGGTCACCTCAGAGAAAAGATCAAAGTTTGCCCCTCCTTTTCCCCTCACAAGGAAGCTGCAGACTGCAATGAGGTCTCGCCTCAGTTTCCTCCAGGCTGAACACACCCAGTGCCCTCGGCCACCCCTTAAGAGCTTCCCCTCAAGGCCCTTCACCATCTTTGTTGCCCTCCTTTGGACACTTTCTAACAGCTTTAGATCCTTCTTACACTGCGGTGCCCACAAACTGCACACAATATTCAAGATGAGGCTGCCCCAGTGCAGAGCAGAGCAGGCCACTCCCCTCCCCTGCCTGGCTGGTGATGCTGTCCCTGATGTCCCCCAGGACAGGGGTGGCCCTCCTGGCTGCCAGGGCACTGCTGGCTCATGTTGAACTTGTCATGGACCAGGACCCCCAGGTCCCTTTCCATGGCACTGCTCTCCAGCATCCCATTCCCCAGTCTGTCTGTATATCCAGGGTCGCCCCATCCCAAGTGACACACTCATTTGAGTGACATACTCAAGCAACTGAATAATTTGGAGAGTATGTGGCCTTTAAAAGGAAGCTGACAAAATATAGATCAAGTAAGTGTGTAAGGAAATTATATGGTTTAAACATTGCCCCAGTCTATTCTTTTTCCCACATAATACCTGGCTTTAAGTCTCCTATGTAATTTGTGAGAAGTGGAAGTTTAAGAGTTCAAAAATAATATCCTGTTTTCAAGCAGTTGAAATCCTGTGTGCTATCACTGTGTGATGGTAACACATGATGCCTGGTTTAATGTTCATCTTATTTTATCTAATGACTCATTCAAATATATCTATCTTTTCCTCTCTTTCTCATACATGGAAATGTTAATCTTTCCATTCTATATATATCATCTTGATTTCAAGAAGTAAAATTTATGGTATTGTGCTTATTCTTCTGAAAGTAATGGCCCTCTTCCACCATGCTTTATTCCTGTAAAAGCATATTTCACAAATGTGAACAAACCTGAACAAGTGTGCTGTTTGTGACTTTTATGGTTGGGTTTCACTGTCAATAAATGTGTGATAGCAGATCATGAATGGAGAGAAATTGCCTACTTCATTAAAAGCTTGATATAGGAACACCTGTCACCTCACTAGGTATGTGTTGAGATGTAATCAGAAAAGGGAATGGGTCATAAGGATTGTGTGAATGACTGCTCTAAGGAACACATAAGGATTAGATTACTGTCAATTTACAAAATGTAGTAAAGCAGAGATCTGCCGCTGTTTGCACTCCTTCCTGTCTCCTAGATTTTACATCCCTTTGTTCTCCCAGCCTATCACAGTAGTAGTGTGCATCAGTTCCATTCAGTTTGATCTTAATGTAGACACACTGTCTTTACTGTCTACATTCATTGATGTTTTTTGTGTTTGTTTTAAAATAATTAAAACCTTATCAAATAAATTATATTGGTTTTCTCAGTGGTTTGAAATGGAAAATTTCTGCCATATTGCAGAATTAATGTGTTGATGTCTGCAAAGTCCACATGACAGAATAATCTTGTGAATCCATCACTACATAGTGTCAGAATGAGAAAATGTACAAAATGAAGTCATTGGGGAAGGGATGTTCCCAGTGTTTAGGGAACAAGGCACCTATGGTTATGGTGGGGCTCTTGATCTCAAAGTGCACAGGAAATAACTGCTGGCTTGAAGGAAGAAGGGGAGACCTCAATCTTTTCTGTCTGTTGCACTCTATATGTGGGTAACTCCTTGTCCCTGGATAATAGGGCTGAGACCAGATGTCCAACCACTATGATCTGAAGTATGTTTTTTAAGAGTGGATTCAGCCCATACAAATGGGCAACTGGGTGGATGGATGTCCTCCTAATTTGCAGGAAAATTAATAGGACTGTGGTCATATAATGTTTATAATTTAATTCCATGAATATTCCTTGCTTCTCTGATTTATGTAATAATCTTAAAGATTAATTATTATGTTCCTGACTTTTTTTTCTGCTAATATTACCTGAGAGATTTTTGTTTTCTGCACTTTTCTCCTTTTTCTTCCTGAGTCTGTAATGTTGTTTGAGATAATGTTGGTTCAATAGTGAGCCTAAGAAACAGCTCTTTTAGCCTCATTTCATTTTGGCAGCTTATCATAGTCTTCTTTGTCAGTGTAACTTTTCCCATGCTCCTTATACATAGTACATTCTTAATTTTGATACTTATTCTCATCTTGTCTATTTTAAATTATTTTCTCATGTTCTGCAATTGAGATGAGCTTGGTTGTTAAGAGCAGGATGCTAATAACACCAAGGTTGTGGGTACGATCCCTATATGGAGCATTCACCCAGAGTTGGACTCTGTGATCCTGGTGGGTCTCTTCCAACTCAGACTATTCTGTGATTCTATGATCCAAACCTTGTACTGAGGTCTAGATGTATGTTTTCTCTTGTATCGAAACCAACTGTCCTTTTCAAGGAAAAAAGAGTTAGTTTATTTGTATTGATATGTTTCAGCAAATTTGTGGTGAGTTTTCTACTTTATTCCAGCTCTTTAGTTACTTGTTCCTGACAATTTATTCCATAGCTTTTCATGCTTGTGGTAGGCTCACTCCTTCAAGTGCTGTCACTAGGGCAAGGTGTGCACTGTATTTTGGTATAAAAGATACTCAGGACAGTTTAATTCTATTTCAACACCCTTTTCCTTCTCCTTAACTAAAATTTCTCATATTAAAGTTTTATTTGTTAGAAAACCACATATTATTTTTACTATAAATCTGTGTATATAAGTCCTTGAAATTTATCCAGTACAGTGTTGTATAATTTGAGTGGTAAGTATTGATTTCTGCAAACAGGGGCTATTATTCAGACATATTCTTTGAAATGCAAGCTTCTAAATCGTAGCTTGATCAATCCTGCATGGATTAAGTGTACCTACTTCCTAGTTGCAAAGTTCTAACAAGTTTACAATGTTTTGTAAAGTATGTGTCTGAAAAAATATATACTGATTAGGACATATCCCCATTGTTTTAGGTTTACTTAATGAAATGCTAGCTTCTAAAGTATATGGAATATCATCAGTTTAGAGAATGATTTTTTTCCTCCTTCAGGCTATTCTAATATCTTTGTAAGTATCAAGTGTTTGACAGATTTGCTGCCATAGGAGTGCTGTGAAGTTTAGAATCAGTTTTTGTCATGTTGTGAGCTGTGTGCAGAAATTTAAAATCTTCCAGCTTGGTACAGTTGTGGAAGTATCCTGCTACTCTCATTAAGTCCTGCTACTCTCATTTTGTATAGCTTTTTTAAAAAAAAAAAAAAAAAAGAAAAAAATGCTTGTGTGGATAAGGATTTATATTCTATTCTAACATGAAATAACTATTCTTATTGGCAAAGAGAGAATACATCAGTGTTTTTTTTAACTGTGCATGAATATTTGCACTTATAACTGAGGACTTCTAAGTAATTTCTGATTATAATTGTTGAAAGGTATTGATTCTGAATTTGGATTCTTATTCTTTGATATTTTATCATGTACTGCTTCTTAATAATACAGTATTGATATCAGATGCTCAAAGTCTAAGTCTAAGGTCTAAAAAAGCCAATTGAGTAATTGGTTTTTGACTCCTAAACAAGTCGGTTCAGTATTTCCTAAATAAGTGAATGACTACAGGAAGTACCTACACTTAGCTAAAAATAATAGGTGGTGAAAGCCAATATATGGCATCATAGCAGGCTTGTAGTGTTTGGCGATAAAGGAATTATTAGCCTGTTAATCTGGCTCCCTCTTCAAGGTGAAATGGTATTGAGTGGAATGGAGGAGAAGGCTGCATCTGCCTACCTGCTCTCTTCTCATGTCCGCAGTCTGATTCCAGCACTATTTACCTCAGGGAGAAAGAAATACTTCAGAATTCTGCTAAATTCTCTGTTCTGTCATAAAGACAGTAGGAATTATTGTCTTTTCTTTTGTTCTTCCTCACTTTAACTATTAAAGTGCCATTTGAGTTTCAATTTATATGCACGAGTCATAGCAGTATGGCAATGACTCTAATTAGTGCTTAGGTAAGGGTACTTACTGGGAAAAGCAGATAAAGTAGTGAAAAAATATACCTATATTGAGCAGAATAGGAAACCTAAAAATACCTAGAAGTGGTGGTGCAGTAGTTTATATGTACTAGTAATAGTTCTTTGCATTATTTTATTTAGGATTTTAAATCGCTGAGAAAGCTGGTCTTTAACACCAAAAGTCTTTGATAGCTCTGGTATTTTTCTTTTTTAAATAAAAACTTTCTTAGTACAAAATTAAATACTTTATAAAGCTGACTGCAAAGTTGCTATTTGGGTTTGTGTGGGAGGTGGTATTTTGTTTGAGTTTTTTATTAATTTTACCAAATATGTGCAAGTTTGTGTGTATTTTAACACAAACAAAAAAATCCGGACAGACTCATGACAAAATCAGATCTTTATTTAAATTTTTTGCCTCTCATAGGCACAGAGATTAAAAGTATCCATGTCATACTCTACACATTATATGCTGAAAACTACACATTGTATGCTGAGAACATTCTTTGAATTAAAGTTTGTTGGTAGATTCTTCAAATGTTATCATAGAAGAGAAACAGAGAAGACTTTTTTCCCACCAATAATTAAAATAATAATGGCATATATATTTAAGAATGCCTTCCTTATGAACATAGAATACATTAATATACAATATGTATTGAACTGTAATATATAGTGAATATATATGTGTGTGTATTAATGTAATTAATATAATTATTTTTATATACATAGCATAATACCAAATCAATTTTAGCAATATAATTTTTTGATGTGCAATAATACTTAAAAACTAAGAACTTCCACTGTTGTAAAATTTTCTAACAATATGCATTTTTTTCTTGGTAGAGAAAAGTGACAAAGGTAGCGTGAAAGCAGGCAATCTGAAGTACAAGGAAGAACCATCAAAACTATTGTCTGGAAACAAATTTCAAGACCGTTATTTTGTGTTACGGGAAGGAAACTTGCTTCTGTATAAGGATATGAAGGTACAGCAGACAAACTCTCCAACAAACTTTACACTAAGCTTTCTTTTTTGAAAAAGAGAAGGAAGGCAAACAGATCAACATTTCTCATATTAAATGGCAACTTGTAGAATCTGAGGTTGATGTATAAGATTTTTGTCTTGCTGTTTCACATATGTGTTAGTAGAAGGAGTTTGTGAATGTGTGTCATTTAGCTATTGCAGTTAAGCATTACTATAAGCTTTAAAAATTAAAAATAGAACAGTGTTTGGGTGCTTTGTGCTGACACTAAATTATTTGAAAACCCGCTGTAGAGAGCTGCAGCAGAAGTAATATGGAACTTAAGTGAGTGCATGCCATTTTTTTCTTGGTATTTCACACAAACACCTTAAAAATTCAAGCAACAGGCCTTTTATACATGCATGTCTCATGATAGAAGAGATTACAGGAAACAATACCTCTCAATACACTAGGAAAATATTTCCCTGCCTCCCAACAACAATTTTCAGATGTATTCTCAATCCTCTAAAAACTAGTATTGATAATTAGGTTAGGTATACCTCAGAATTCCATAGAAGTGAATTTAGTCATGGTTAATAGCAGGAAGGGTTCAGTTTTAAATATTTCATGGGGGTTTTCTTAAAACAGTGGGTTTCAGTGTATGCAGTTTGTATTTAAGGTAAGCTAATGCACTGTGTCTTCTTGTGAAGCTGTGGATACAATCTTAATTAGAATGACCCCAGAATGTAAAAAATAGTGTCTTATAATTTAATGCTAAAACTCAGATTGGCACATATGTGAGAATAAATTAATATGCCCATAAAACCTTAATTAGTATCTTGGAAAGAATTTATGACAGGATTGTTGCACCACTTCATAATCTCCTTTTTTCAGCCATTCTAATTTATAAAAAATTGAATTCCTCAACTCAGGAGGTGCTTTGAACACTTATTTTTAAATGGCTTTACTTTATTTTTTTTTGACGCAAATGGGAATACCTTTCTGATTAAATAGTATATGAGTTTGTTTTGCTTTCTTTTGAGAGATATTAATCTATCATTAATAATCTTGGTTTTACTTTAGCCATATTTAGAAATGAATAGTAGGAAAGCTTGACATTGCAGATGGAAAACTGTAGTTAATAAGACCACATGTACTAATTAATTTATAAATTCTCCTTAATAGCAAATTAACTTTGTATAAGCAGGTGGAGATAAATTCTGTTCAGTGTTTCTCTTGTTCAAGAGCAATTATCAAAAACATTGAAAGTTTCCATGAATAGTGTATGCTAAATTACTATATTGTGCTAATTGACTGAAATAATTTATCCCTTTAATGTTCTGTTGCTAAGAGATAAGCTCACAGACAAAGAAATGGCTCCCTTAAGGTGCATTATTTTGAGAAGTATGCAGTTGTTTAACTTAATAGTATATTCTGCAGGGGTATTTTTTCATCCTGGCAGTACCCTTCTTTTGAGCAGGAAGTTACACAAGAGTACCAACCATAAAACTGTTCTGTGTTTTGTTGTTTTCTTAAGTTCTCTTAAGTGTCTTTTTTCCCACACTGGAGTGTTAGAAATTGAAAGCTGCAGAATGGGAAATTGAGAATCCAGGGACAGTAAACACTAGGGAGTAGCTTTGTGTACTGGGATGATAAGATTTGCTAAGTTGTTTGGTGTATTTTTTTCTAAATTGAAAGCTAAAACACTTGACCTAAGAGTACTAAAGGAATGCTTTTGTGTTGTGTTAAATATTAGTTTTTCTCTATAATAGTGTGCATTTATTGTTTCCTTTCAGCACTTCATCTTCCAGTCACGTTCAGTTCTCATACCTAGGGTGGGTATATATCTGCTGCAGATTGACTAAAGGTAGTTTGTTCAAGAAGGAGCAAGCAAGGAACCACAGGAACCTGTCCAACTTCCTGTGCACAACAGGGATAGCAGCTGAGGTCAGGACATGTTGTGCATGGCTTTAATCAGTTAAAGTCTTCAAAACCCCCAAGGACAGATTGCACAACCCTTCTGGGCAGCCTGTTGCAGTACCTGACTCTCCTCATGGGGGAAAGTTTCTCTGTCCTTAGATGTAGTCTTCTCATAGTATAAAAAGCCTCACTCACTGCTTCATAACTTCCCTGTAGGCGCTGGGGGGCTGCTGTTAGGTCAGCCTCTGCTCCAGGCCAAGTGCTCCAGCCCCCAGATGTCTTGGTGGGCCCCTGCTGAACCCTCTCCAGATTGCTGTTTCTGTTTTTTCTCTCAAGGACCCAAAAGATGCAGTCCCACAAGTAATGAGGAAAGGAGGAGAATCACTCTCCACCTACTCACTTGCTTCTGCTAAGTCAGGAAAATGGCACCAGCTTTAATGTTAGGATACTCTGCTGGTTTATGCCCAGCTTGACACCCACCAGCATGCTCAGGTCCCTATCAGCAGAACTGCCTCCCACTCTCTGTCATTGAAGGGATTTTTTCCTTCGCCTATGCAGGAGTTTGTATATATAATTGTTAAATTTAATGAGATTCCTGGTGTCCCATTTCTTTGTCCTATGTAGGTTTCTCTTAAAGTCCCAATACTGGTGTTCTCCAGAAACCAGGTGGATTCCTTCTGTCTCACTGGGCTGCCCTTTCTGGAGATACCAGGAAGAGCAAAGCCCAGCCTTTCCTATCCCCTGTCCCATAAGAGTCAGGATATGTTATCCAGAGACTTCTGTGGGTTGTTTGAAGATATCATTTGCTTTTTTTTTAATCCTGATTTAGCGGCCCCAGCTAATGGATGAAGCACTGAATCCCTGGGCTAAACCAGGGATTGTGGGTTTAAGTCAGTCAGCACAGGGCAAGTCCTGCCTGACTAACCTAGTGACCTTCTATGATGAATTGACTGTGCCAGTGGACAAGGGAAGAGTTGCGAGTGCCATTTATCTGAAATCTGTAAAGCCTTTGATATGGTCCCTCACAATATTCTTTTCTCTAAATTGGAGAGGGATGGAATTGATGAGTAGACTGTTAGATGGATAAGAAAGTGATTGGATGGTGACATCCAGAGGGTAATTATCAATGGCTCAGAGTCCCAGTGGACATCAGTGACATGTGGTGTCCCTCAGAGGTCCTTATCAGGACTAGTGCTACCTAATATATTCATTAATGACACAGAAAGAGGGATTGAGTGCATCTTCAGCAAATTTGCAAATGACACCAAGGTGGGGGTATGGTTGATACACCTGGGGAACAGGATGCTGTCCAGAAGGGCCTGGACAAGCATGAAAAGTATGCCCATGGGAATCTCAGAAAGTTTAACAAGATCAAGTGCAAGGTATTGCACCTTGTTTGGGTCAACTCATATTAGCACAGGCTGGGGGATAAACAGGTCAAGAGCAGCCCTGCTGAGAAGGACTCAGAGTGCTGCTGGATGAGAGGCAGGACATGACCCAGCCATGGGCACTCACACCCTGAAAGCCAAACGTGTCCTGGGCTGCATCCAGAGCACCGTGGGCAGCAGGGGAAGGAGGGGATTCTGTCCCTCTGCTCTGCTCTGGTGAGACCCCACTGCAGTGCTGCATCCAGCTCTGGGGTCCAGCACAGGAAGGACATGGAGCTGTTGGAGTGAGTCCAAAGGAATCTACCTGGTCAGTTAGAGGGATGGAGCACCTTATCTATGAAGGAAGGCTGAGAGAACTGGGATTGTTCAGCCTGGAAAAGAGACCTACTTGTGGCCTTCTAGTACCTGAAAGGAGCCTAGAAGAAATATGGAAAGGGATGTTTTAGAAGAGTGTAATGCAACAGGACAACAGGGAACGCCTTCAAACTGAGAGTAGTTTTAGACTGGGTATTAGGAAAAATTCTTTACTGTGAGGGTGGTGAGGCACTGAACAGGTTGCCCAGAAAAGCTGTGGTTGCCCTATTACTGGAAGTGTTTAAGGCCAGGATGGCTGGGACTCTGAGCAACCTGGTCTAGTGAAAGATGTTGCTGTTCATGGCAGGGGGGTTGGAACTAGATAATCATTAAAGTTCCTTCCAACCCAAACCATTCTCTGATCTGAAGAAAATTCTCACAATTCCATAGAAGAGGTTATTTAACAGAGGGCAATCCCATTTCCCATCTTCCTGTCTTTCTTGAAGAGTATTTGTTCATATATAGCACCAAATCTTCATTATCAGTTTTGTGATTTCATGTAAACCTTAAGTTCTTAATCAGTCTGCTTCCTGTAATAGTAATTGGTACACTTTGTTAATGGCAAAGAAAGAGACAAAGTATTTTAATGATCTGCTGGAAAAGAGGGGTACACTCCATGAAAGAAACTGAACTGTGAAATCAGTCATGAGGCATTTTCTCTTTGGCACATTCCTGATACAATAATTAGAATCTTACTTTATTTGCAGGCTAGCAAACCTGAAAAAGTGTTGCCTGTCAATTCACTGAAGCTCTATCTTGGAGTGAAAAAGAAAATGAAGCCACCAACAAAGTAAGAATAGAAAAGAAAATAATCACTGTATAAAAAGTATTGTAGTATCATCAATAAAGGGTAGCATAGAACATTGTGGAACAAGCAAAAGTCACGAAGCCTATATCAGTATGCTGAATTAAATTATCCCCTGTAAAATTATTTGTTCTGTTCCTATATCTGTTTTCATGTTCCATGTTAACTAACCTGTGCTAGGAAATTACTTTATTGATCGGCTTTTTGTAATCTAAAGTGCATTTATTATCTCTTGTGGATATGGTCATTCCTAGCTCACTTAATTTTGTGGTATATGCCCTGCATGTCATTGGTGGATACACTTTTGTTGCACCAAGTAAAATGAGAGAAGAAAAAACCAGCTAGTCATGGCCCTTACTGGCAGTTCCTGTTGTTCAGCAAAGGATTTTCCTTTTTCAGAATCTTTGTTATTTTGATGTTTCTTCTAGCTGAAGACTACAGTGCCCTTTACAAACATCAGTGACTATCTCTCAGGAAAAGAGCAGTGAAAAATGACACCTGTTTTTCTCAGATGTTTCCAATTCTTGTTCGGTCAAAGCTTTGAGATACTGAGACAATGCACATAGGATCTTATCCCAGAGGGAGTCTAGGTTGGCTGTAGCCTTTAAACAGATCTGCTTGAACTTTTCCTTTACAGTTAGCAAATCAAAACACCCCAAAAAGGTCGGCGAATTTCAAAGCTTAGCCATTTTAAACAAAACATTGGTGGCTTTTTTTTTTTTTTTTTTTTTAATTCAAGTGCAGAATGAGTAGGAGATTAGTCCAAAATAGGAGTAAAAAGAATGAATAGGAGTAAAAAGATTATGTAAATTAATCTTTGCAGGTTTGATGGTTTTTTTGGTTTGTTTTTTTTTTCCTTTGGTGGTTTTTTTTTGGTGGTTTTCTTTTTTTTTACCTTGAAGTTTATTTTTAGTCTACTTTCAAAAGCAGAGCTTACCAAGTCTCTTCTGGATCTCCAGAAGTATCTGTTTCACCTCAGAGGTTTCAGTGTGCACCCACTCCATTTTCGTAGCAATTATTAAATCCCTACAAAATCATGTGATTCCTTTTGTTTATAATACAAGCATAGCTCTTTTCTCTCTGTGACTTGCACACTGTAGTGGACTCTACCAGGCATTTTTATTTCCAGCACCTTTTAGAAAGCACAGCCACAGCAAAAATGAGGCAAGTAGTCAGCTATCATCTGCAGTGCTTTGCTGTAACCCTTTGTCTAGAACAGAAAGTTCATTAACTGTGAATCAATTGTGAGAAAATGAACAAAATCCATCCTCAAACCCACAACTTTATTCTGGATTTGCAGTACATGTTTAAACTTTGCAACTTAATTGAATTTTTTCAAATTAAAAGGACTATATACAGGTAATTAATCTCTGCAGTTTAAGGAATATGTCCCTGTTTATGGAACTAATTTTTGAAAATCTTCTGTCTTTCAGCTGGGGACTTGCAGTATTTTCTGAAAAACACCAGTGGTAGGTAAACATGAAACACATGCTTGGTTTAACTTCACTGTCTAATATTTGTTGAAATATTCAATTGCAAAATAAGAATGTTTGAAAACTAATGGGCATTAGTTTGCTTTCATGTTGAATTTTATTTTTGGTTTTTTAAGTAAAGGAACTTAATTGATACATTTGGTTCATCTTTTGGGTTTAGGTGTCTGGCTTCCTTCTGTGAACAAAGAGCAAACTATAGTCATAAAGTTAGAACGATAGATTTTAATCCTGTGCACATGCTTAAAATGAAGCACAGTCATTGTCTTCAAAGTGATAATTTGAAATATTTATATATCCCTATTTTTTCTGTGAGTGTTAATAATAAATATAGACAGCATGAAATGAATACAAGCACTATTTGAAGTAGTTTAGAAGCCTATTCTTTAATATGTTTAACTGTAACAGGAGTCTCCGTTGTTTTCCATATTAATTATGTATTGTGTTCTAGGTATATATGTTGTGATGGGCAAGATGTGCAGATGGAGTGGATGATCAGCATTTTTATGGCACAGGTAGGAATCTGATAAAAAAATGTGACTTATTCTGCTGTTATGGAAATTCCATTAAATGTGCATGTGTTATATATAAGGTTCAGTGCCAAAGTTTCTGGAATACTTCATGCAATAAAAATGCCAAAATATATGTCTTAGCCCATGAAGACTATGAGTGCTTTGAGAGTGGGTAAGAACATTAGATTCTGACATCATCTGCCCTCCCCACCCTGCTGTGTTGTGGAGAAGCTTGGTAAAAAAGGACAATTGTTTCCTTTGCAGATAGCTCTTGTGGGTGAAATTCTGGCCATTGACCTAAGTGGTGTGTCTGTCTGCCACAATACCTGAGTGCCATTTCTCTGCTCACTAGTTTGGATGCTGCTAAAGTAGTCATGAAACAAGGGTGTCATGTTTAAAAGCGTAGTGGTGTGAACTAGACCTGTTGAAGAGTTGTGCCAATATTGCTTTATTTCTCTGGTATCCAGGTTAGCACTGACAATTCATTATGTTGTGTAGGCTTTATCCTAAATTAAGTACTCTTCTGCTTGCTATGAAATTTTAAGGAGGGTATGTGTTTGAGTGACATATAACACATTCTTGGAAATTGAGTTTAATATTTACATTGGAGAAGTGGAAGTAAGCGAGATGGGAAGAATTCAGCTTGACAGGAGACTGGAACATAGTTTAAGGTTTTAACAGGATTTTGTATCTGTGTCATATTTTTCTTTTTCCCATGATGTTCAAGGAGCTTTGCAAGATATCACTGTGAATAAACATTGCTAGATTTATGATTACCTGGGAGCTTTGTGTTGCATAAAGTAGGCTGAGCACAAGACTGTTGAAATACAGACTTCTTAGCAGCTTTCTAAAACAGAATCTGACTTTCATAGATAGTAGTACTAGAAGTATAATGCATGCCTTGAAAGTAAGACTTCAAAATTCTTGTCTTATTCGACTCCCTTAACTGAAGTGACTATTGTTGTTTCTATGGAAACAGCTGGCATACATCTCATGAGCATAACATGAGCAGTGTCACAGCAAATAGGCTCAGAGGTTATTGATATAGGAAACTTAGAAGTAACTCATGCAAGCTTGGTAACTGTTGAAGTCCTTTTGACATAAAATCACAATGAAGGACAGTCTGTTAGGATTCTGCTCAGGCAGATGTAGAATGTTCCTTTGACAATACTGGGAGCCATTGCTCAATGTCCAGGATAATTTTTCCTAACAGAAAAAATTAAATCATTTCATCTACATTAAAAAAAAAATGCTACAAATTCATACTGTTATTTGTAAAACTTTTTTCCAGTGAATAAACAGTGCAATGAATTAGCAGTACAACATTGAAAGAGTTTTTTGGTTTAACTTGATTTTTTTGTGGAAATTGTAGATTTTTTTTTTGCCAGTCTTCTGGACATCAGTTAAGTTGTCAGTCTATAAACTACATGAGAAATTATGTGCTAATGATGCAGATTTAGTGCATTGTCCTTATTGCAGTCTACTACTTCGTTACAGAGAAAATTTCCTTAAGAATGCAATACCTCATATTGGTAAAGCTTGCTATAAGAGCTCTAAAAAGTCTTGTATCATACAGCAGCAGACGCACATTATCCCATTTCTAAACCAGAAAACTGTAAATGTCAACTGAAGTTATTTCTAGTTAGAATTTTCAAGTTGAGACCATCTTTAGGGAAGTCAGCTTGGTTTTTTACTGTATATGTTGTCACTGTATTTGAGCACACATTAGGGAGACTGCAGGCAGCACATCTTGTTTGCCAGTGGAATAACATAGATTGGAAATTGAAAAATACTTGGTTTTGAAGTATTAAGACATTGACATTTAATGATCTTGTGCAATTAAGAGGGACTTAAGCCAATATTACTGTGCTCCTCATTGCTTGAGCAGAGTAAAGCTTTATTAGTAATTAATATCAGTAAGATAGTAATACTACTGCTATTTTTTTCCTGTTGTCTGATAATATTTATTCCTGTAGTATAAAATAGTGCAGAGTAATAACAATAAATAACAAAGTGTAGATACTGCTGAAATCTAGTGGCAAGAGTACTTTGATACAGGGGATCAAGCTAACCCAGAGGTTATTAATCTTCCATATCAAGCTCGTACATACTAAGTGTTTGAAGTAGGACCAATGTTTCTTTTAGTTCTATGCAAAACCATCCTGAAAAGCATAATTCTTGAATTCTATAATAGTTCTGTACAAAATCTCTTAAGACCATGCATAGCATACAATTGGAAGTAATTAATTGGTATGAAGATGGACACAATAGTATTCTTCCAGTTTCCTTGCCTTTGATCAGCTGGAGGCACATTATACTACCATGAGGTGCAGTTGAATAAAGGGGTCAAAACTATGAATAAATACATTTTTTATGTGGTCTAATACGTTGCTAGTATTTCTGATATACTTTCTCAGAGTTCTATTTTAAGAAATGTTACAGGCACAAGAGGGAAATCAGGCTGCTTAACTGACAGGGATGGTTTCCTTAGGCTTGCTGGGAATTAAGGCAGACAGTTTTCTTCAGAAGCTGATTAAAATTTCTCCATCACTTTCTGGATTGCGTTTGTTTTTTGTATCTTGATCCACAATAAACTGATTTTGGTTGGCGAGAGCTGCTCTCTCACATAATACTTCCTCATTTCATTGGAAGAAAATGTTTTTAATGGTCACTGGAGAGAAATCTTATCACAGACTTTTGTGTCACCCTGGTCACGCCATGCATGAGAATTTTTTACTCTGTCAAGATACAAGTCTATAAAATGCTTTTTCTGAATTTGGAACCAAGGTTTCCAATTTCTAGTCAGCCATCATGAGTGAATGAACTGATTCTGATGGCTTTTTAATGGTAATGCTATTTTTACTTGCAGACCATCTGCAAGTATGATCATAGCCCCGTAACTGTTTTTTTAAATACAGTCTTGAAGAGATGCTTCATGAATTTGCAGTCCTGGCTTGCCAGTTTCCTTCGAAGTTGTGCTGATTTAGCTGTGGGCCTTGGACGTTCTCTTTGATTCACAGAATCTCATGTTGATGATTTTTCAGTAAAATAGTCTGGAAATACCTTGTCCTCAAATCTGTCTTTCGGGTTTTCATTAACATTACCTGAGGAATGTGAGCTTGTGCTCAAATTTGAAATGTCCAGTAAGTAATTTATGTTTTTTTACTTTCCTTCTCTTCCCAGTCTTGTTTTTTACTCAGAGTGAAACTTAAAACTGACCTATTTCAGTCAAGCTAAAACAAAGACTACTGTTGAAACTGGATCTGCATATTTGTAGATTGTGTTTTGGATAACAAAATTGTGTTGTTATCATAGGTTAAGTAATTATTTTCTCTAAAGTACTAATACAAATTTTCATGGAATCGCAGAATCAATTAGTTTGGAAAGGACCTTTGAGATCATCGAGTCAAAGCTATGACCTAATACCCCCTTGTCAACCAGACCGTGCACTGAGTGACACACGTAGTCTTTTCTTAAACACCTTCAGGGATGGTGACTGTTGATATTCCAATATCTAATCAGCCTTTTTGGGGAAAAGACTGCAATCAACAGCTCTGTTGCCCTTCTCTGGACATGCTCCAGCACCTCAATATCTTTCTGGTAGTGAGGGACCCAGAACTGAACACAGGATTTGAGGTGTGGCCTCACCAGCACCAGGTACAGGGGGACAATCCCTGCCCTGGTCCTGCTGGCCACACTATTGCTGATCCAGGCCAGGATGCCATTGGCCTTCCTGGCCACCTGGGCACACCCTGGCTTATGTTCAGTAGCTCCCAAACAGCACTCCCCAGTCCTTTTCCACTGGGCCACATTCCAGCCACTCTGCCCCAGCCTGTAGCACTGCATGGGGTTGTTGTGACCCAAGAGTTGTACCCTGCACTTTGGTCTTGAACCTCAACAAGAAACACATTTTGGAACGCTTGCACATTGAGGCAATTTTATCTTATTTCAGAGACTTTTGTTGGGACTCCTGAAAGCATGCTTCTGTGGAATTTTGAAATGGTGAAACAAGGAAACAAGTCAATATGTATGCCATATTTTGTGATATTTTCTATTTTTTGAGGATAATGAGAATAATATTAAGGAAGGAAGATGTTTGATACATGATAATTATGTATTTTGGTTCTTTTCACTCAACATTATGCAGCACTTAAGAAATATTAACATAATTTTAAGCGTCATAGTGTTTTTCTCTTTCTCCCACAAGAGGAGGGCATAGTAATGTGCAGTATATAGCTTTTTCCACGGGAGTTTTACATACCAAAGAATTTTGTGTATTTATGAAATTCCACATGGAAAATAAGGAATCATTTTGTTCTTCAGCATGCAGATATATGGCCACCTGTTGGAAAAGCAAGAAAACAGTCCATAACTAAAAGTCCAAAGATCAGAGGCTTATCACTAATTCCCATTCATCAGGAGAAGAACACTTGTAAAATCAGAGGGAATACAGAAGTAAGTGGGGTTTAAACTTGCTGTAGAACTTCTAACCACAATGCTGTAATAAGTAGTCCAGTAATAATAAACTCCCTAGAGCTGGATAAATATAAAATGCAGATGCTTTTATTATCAATACCTCTTCCAATATTTTGTCATTAAAGGAACATTTAGGACAATTTAATGTAAAAAAGATATTGTAGTTTCAACTTGCATAACTTCTCTGGCTCTTCACTAAATCATAATGGACTTTTATTTGTACTTTTTTTTTTAGTAGAGATTGTTCATTAGGAGTAAATAAGACTTTTAGCTGGAAATATTATGCACATTATTACAGTATGGGTTTTATTTTTAATAAGATCCTTGAAAACTGGCCTGCATGCATATCTTACAATATGTTTTCTTTTGTCTAAAAAAACTGCACTGTTTTAGTTATCTGCTCTTGTGAATATAATGAAAAAGCTCAGATGGACCTAACTTTGATACATTTAAGTTGTCCTATTATTAGTCTCAAAGAAGAATAAGAGGCTTTAGTTACAACTCTTTGAATATACTGAGCTTTGTTACTACATTATGTGCACTAGTGAAATATCTGAACCTTATCATATTAGCTTGGGATTATCTTCTGGTATCCACATAGAGATATTGATGCCTGTGGGGAGAACTTACTTGCCTTGCTTCCTGCTGAGATGAGGCAGTGGAGGCCCTTTTCTACTTGGGAATAGTAGTGGTAACTAGCCTGACTGCAGCAGTGAGTAACTTGAAACAACAGCTTGGTCCTTTGACTGCAGCAGTATAATTTCTTGTGCATTTTAGAACATTTTGAAAGAAGGAGTTAATATGGGATTTGTTATCACCGCTAACAGAGATGGTGATTCAGGTGCAGAGTGGTAAAGTTGACGTTTTCCATAGCAAAAACCAAAAGCAAAAAGCATGCGTAGTGCTTTATGTAAAAGACAACTCCATCTTGTGTTACACTTTCTTCCAGGAAGAATTTCTGTTCTGCCTAACTGCAGGAGTATAAAACCATGTGAATAGAAGTGTTTTGTAATTTGTTTAGAAACTTTTGTATTTTGTTTAATTTGTCCTCTTTAACCTTCTCTCAAAAAGTATTTTTACAATTCTTTAATAAGTTCTTTCTGTATTTTCAAACTTTTTTGATGAAAGCAAATCATAGGTCTTGTCAGTCAAAAAACTTCATAACCCTTAGGTTGGTCTCTTACCTGTTCTTTATGCAAGTACACTTGAAATCTCTAGTATTCTTTGAGATGGCTACAAATTTAGACATTCTAGGATAAAAGTTTTATTGGATTTTGAGCTTCATGATTAAAAATCCTTAATGCCTTTTAGTACTGTATATATTTTTTTGTGGATGATTCGCTTTATTAGGGAGGACTAATGTTTTGTACACTGCAGTTAAAATCAGAAATCTACAGTCATCATTATTTATGCCATGACTAGATCTAGAGTATTTTTATGCAAAAGGTATTTGCATACTTTAGGAAGGTTAACACAAAAATTCAAAACGAAAAATAAAAACTAACTTTTACATGGAAAGCTAAAACTGGAATGAACAGTAAAATAGTGGTAGAAAGTATATATATGATACAGCTTATTAAGGAGAAATATTGTACAGCAGTGAAGTCAGTTACAAAAAAAGATGTACATTGGGAGGCCATGCCTTCAGTCTTTCCATGACTTTGAGTACTCCTCCAACATGCAAGAATATCTCAGTTTTGAGGTATTAGAAAATAATACCAGGAACAAGCATTTTCTGAAAGATGCTGGTTTGTGGAAAATGGAGGTCTATTTACAGATCAACGTGTAAACTAGTAGTAGAAATGTCATCAATTTATACAGGCAGGAAAAGAGACTGAAAATTTTCCAAACAGTGAAAAAAGTGATATTTTTGTGAGACAAGGATGACTGGGGGCAAAACCCCAAACCACTATAAACTCAAAGATACCCATAAACTGAGTTTAATATTAATACTTTTTGCTAAAATGTCTATATTGAATGTCTGATTTTTCCCCATTGTTGGAAGCAGTTTTATTGTGTGTTAGCAAGATATATGTGTAATACCAAAGATTTGAAAGACCCAATAACTAAGAATCCTAATATCAACTAGAACCAAAACATTCTGATTATTTCTACACCACTCGTTGCATATGAGGATAATGCATTTAAAATATTCATATTTCTCAAATAGAATTATTGAATTGAATAAAAATATATTACTGTGTGTCTGCAGTATTTGATTTTATTTCAAAATACAAGAAGACTGAGAAATGAGGAAAACACTTTTATTTCAAGCATGATCAAGTAGCACACTGGCTTACAATAGGTCATACAAGAAAGGCTTACAAGAAGGCCCAAACCATTCTATAATTCTATGTATCTAAACTAGGTCTTTCCTAGTGTTTGAATAGTTTTTAAATGTTTTAACATATAGGAGGTATTAAGACTCCAAGGAACAAATTGCTCATATGCTGTGGATAAGTAACTCCATAAAAAATGCAGTCAAACTGCAAACAAGTTCCACACAGGAAATACAAAAAAAAACCCAAAGTCTCCTTCAGCTTTCTCCACCTTCTGGTTGTCAAGAAAGATGTCACACATTAAAGTAGTATTCCACGACCTAATTATTTTCTTTTAGAACTGCCAGACTTTCGTACAAAAGCAATGTTGTACCTACTGTCACTTCAAATGAGTAGCCAGCAAACAAAAATGCAAATTTAGATGTAGCATCTGGTTTACCTTTAATTTTCTACAGCTTAAGAACTTGAAAACAGCCCACCAATATGCAAATTGAAAAAGAAGCCAGTCTTTATAATATGTGGTTTAGTATTTAACAGCTGCTGAAAATGTTTATGTGATTGTTTAAAATTATCTCTCATATATTCATGTTGCTCAGTCATTATATTATCAAAACTGCAATACATACACTTGTATTCATTCCATCAAACAATTCTATGTCTTTAAGAGTATATAGATCTGCTGTAAAACAGTAAATTTAGTCTACTGTGGTAGAATCAAAAATCAAATTGTGATTATATGAAAATAAATTTCTTCATTGGCATGGTGCATGATTTATGTAAATTTCAGAAATATCACTAATTGAGAATTTGCTCACTAAAAATGCTTACTAAATGATAATAGGACCATTATGGTAATTTAAAACTGACTTTGCTGTCTCAGCTCTTGAGTAAAATTTTTTTTTTCTTTAAAATGTATGTGAAACTAATAAGCAAAAATTGCAATCTAAACATTTTTAAATATGGTGTGCATTAACTTACTTCTCTTTGCTTGTTTGGTAAGAATATAGTACTACAAACTGGAAAATCAAGATTTG
>VZTT01051079.1:0-22962 GCA_013400855.1 Buphagus erythrorhynchus
TTTTGTACCCCTGGTTGTCCTCTCAGTGTCAAAGCTGTGTTGTGCTCCATGGCACGTTGCTGGCATTTGCTGACACTGGAGACAATCAAACCTTTCACGCCACAGTTTCCTGATGCCCAGTGTAAAACAATGCCTTGTGATTTTTATTCTCGATTAATGAAACCAATATTGTTTTCTCTGCCTTTTGTGCTGAACGTTTGCAGAACTGGGGCTCTGTTAGAGCTGGGAGCAATACGAGCCTCTGGTGGGGGGTACAGAGAATGCACAGACTGCACAGAGTCCCTGTCTGGGAAAGCTCTGCTGTTGTAGATCCATCAGGAGTAATTCCAGACAATCATTTTGCCCTGTTGCACCTCTGGAACAAAAAAGAAAGTGCTGGAGAAGCCAACCAATAGCACATGCTTATTCCTGGATGAGAGCAAACACTGCTACCAGCAAAGCTTTTTTTTCATATGTAAAGAACCTGAAATAAAAAAGGATGGAGAGTAGGCTGTAAAGTGCTTGAATGAATGTTTTGAAAAAGCATTGCCTAATATTTGGCTCCTTAAATTAATTTTTAATTTTATTTTGAGTTCATCATCAGATGTGCTTTTTTCTACCTAAAGACTGAGTTCTCTCTAGCTGTTTTTTTCATAGTAACACACCCATGTAAATAATTTGGTCAATACAAGGAGACAGTGCAGGGAAGCAAAGGGATGGGCACATAGAGAAAGTGTCTGGAAAGCACTTGTTGTTTTTAAACTTCACACTATTTCAGTAGCTGGTCAAGTACAATGATGTGTATATTGCTTAAAATAAAGTAAAACTTTGTCATTTTCAATTTTCATCTACCACAGTCTGCTCCCAGTGCTGTTTTTTTGTCCCATCAGTGATTCCCAGGGAATATCTTCAAATACCAGCTGTGTTTGAGAGGATGCAGTAGAGGCAGCAGCAGAATGCTCTGGGTCTGAGTGCATAAGGGGGATGATTCCCTCTGCAAAATGAGCCTTAAAAAACTCAATCCCTTCCCAGCAGTGTCCAGCTGTGCTGTGGCCATGGGCAGCATAACCAGTGCTACCCCTCCTGTGTGCCCTTTCTGCACCAGCCTGGACAGGCTCCTGAGCTGCAGCTGTCATTAAAAAATCTCCCATTTCCATCAGAGCATGAGAGATCTTGCCAGAGGATGTTCAGAGCAGTTCTCTGTGTGTTGACACCACTGAAAATACAAATGCACAGAGAGAAGGTGAATGTCCTCTGGGCAGAAACTGTGGCTGTGTAAGAGCATCCCACACCCAGGAGTGAGGTCAGTGCCACGAGACCTCAGTATTCAGTGGTGAGGTTCAGCATGCTGGGAGGATGTTTTCTTTTTCTTCTGCAAATATGTTTTTGGTGGCCTTGAATCCCTCCTGCTGACCAAGGGAAGAAGGCTCAGCACATAACTTAAACCAGGCTTTATTCCCTTCCTCATTTTTCCCACCAGTGTTGGCAGGTGTTTTGGGGCAGTGTGCCCTTCTCTCCACGTAGTGCTCTCCACACTAATTTTTATAGTAAAATCTCACCATATTTTTATAGTAAAATATAAACTAACCTGGATTTGTCCTTTCCTCGTTAACCCGAGGAAGAAGAACATTCTTTGTGGTTGTTCTCCATTTCTAACTATTTTCTGCCTGGTTTTGAGCTGGTTTTATATGTTTTCATATTTGTACTAGGTTTACTATGTCTAATGTGGCATCCCAGTGAGCTTAGCAGACCTCAGCTTGCTGGCATCTGTCACAGGTGGCTCAAACTTGTCCAAGCATGCCCACACCATGATGTCACATCTGGGGTTTGATGGGAGCTCTTAGGGCTTAGATTAATCAGGTCATTGCAGCTTGATTGCCTGGGGAGAAGGCAGAGGTGAGGGGTAACTCTCTAGAAAGCTGTGTATCACTGAGATACAGACTTTGCTACTTCATCACCTGGATCCACAGATCTGGAGACAGGGAGGGGGAAGAAAAAAAAATAAAAATAAAAACCACTCAGTTTCTTGCAAAGTGGCTGACTTTGTGTTTTGAAATGCACCAGGCAAAACTGCATCCAAATGTCTCTGTGTAATTAT
This sequence comes from Buphagus erythrorhynchus, assembly GCA_013400855.1. Lineage (NCBI taxonomy): Eukaryota > Metazoa > Chordata > Aves > Passeriformes > Sturnidae > Buphagus > Buphagus erythrorhynchus. Next base: position 2,078 of record VZTT01051079.1, read on the forward strand.
CTGGCAGGAGAAAAGGACCTCTGTGGTCAATAACCCATTTGTCATTAACTGAGCCCTTCTGAGACAGCCTAAGAGTGAGCTCAGTGCAGCAGAGGATGGGAAGGAGATGGACCTGCCTCCATTCCTGAGCCTGATGGTGCTGATGGGCTGGCAGTGCTGAGCCTGCCAGGAGCCAGGAATTGGGGCAGGGAGAGGAACAGTGGGAAATCTGTGAAGGTTGGGAACCTGGCCAGATATTTATCAAGAGGGAAGTTGATACTGTTGTTATGAACAAGGCTTTCAGCTGTTTCCCAGAAGATAATAACAGGCGCATGGTGGTGTTTTTATTATTATTATTTGTGTGCTGAAGAAGTGTTGGGAGACTTTGTCAGGTTACTTGGCACGTGCCAAGTCTATTAAAAATGACCCAAGAGGACCAGGTTTTTAGGGTCTGAGTGCACAAATGAGCATTCCAGTGCTGCTAAACTTCATCTCCTCCCTCAGTTGCTGTTTGGGTGGTCTGAACATCATTCTTTTCCAACTTTTCCTCAGTCTATTTTGCAGCAGCAAGAGAAGGGAGGGAGGGAGGGAGAGAAGAGGCAGCTGAAGGCAATGGAAATAAATAGCAACATCTTTCCAGAAGAGAACCAATTCCCAAGTGTGGGATTAAAAAGCTTTTTGAAAGCCAAGTGCTCAGCTTGGAGAGGAGGCAACTGTAAGAAGTGGTTTGTCTGAAGAACTCACCTTTTCCCCTCTCCACATCTAGATTTCCTTCCTGGGGAGCAGGCAGTAATTTTGCAGTCTCCAGACTTCAAACAGTCAAGTCAGTAAACACAGATTTGGAGCAAGGAAAAGATTCAATCCTTTCATCTTCTGGGCTTTGAAATTTAAAGGTACCTGTGGACTGGGCAAGAATACTTGAGGCTATGAGTAAGCAGCAGGAGCGTTTTTAAGCAGAGTTTGGATGTGAGGGAGGCAGCACATCCCCAGCAGCTCTCAGGCTCTGCCGCCCAAGAAATAGGAGAAGCTGGAAAATATTTTTCAAATGTGAATTTACATGTGCTTGGAGTGAAAGAAAGCAACGTCAGAAATAGAAACTGGGGTACTGTGGAACTTAACTTGTGTTGTAAATACAGCCATTCCCTCCTCCCAGAAGCTGCTGGGGCCTCTAGGATCTCTGGCTGGAGTTGGCAGTGAGTCCCACTGCCTTTGTAACTGGGCCCAAGTGAATATTATTGACATTATTTTGGAGGCTGTGTTCAGGATGTAGAATAAAAGACTTTATTTTGCCTTCTGGATGCAGGTCATTGTGATTCCCAAATTGATTGTCCTGCTTCTAAGAGAAGAATATAACTAAAAAATAAGCCTCCTTATATAAAAGGGCTATAAAATAATTGATCTTATACTAATGGATGTTGACCTTATATCTGTAGGTAACAGGAGAGTTTTATCATCTTGACATTGTGAGACAGGACACAAGTGACAAGTTATTTTAGAGTTTAGAGAACTGAGAAGATCTTTGCTACCATATTTTAGCAGCTGGAGATGAATTACACAGGCAGGCAGAGCAGCTCTTGAGTTCCTGGGTTAATATCAGGCACCCTGGTGCACTGATAAGGTGAAGCACAAGGTTGGAGGTCAGCTGGGTTGTGAAATTTGTTACAAGTGCTGTGACAAGAACTTGTTTCTGGAGGAAAAAAGTGGAAAAACAAAGCAAATATGTGTTTCATGTGTGAGCAGATGCATTTTCCTGTGTCTTTCCTGCTGGCTGGCACCAGGCTGGTACCTGGCCCTGTCACTGCCAGCAGTGGAGTGGCAGTGCCATTAAAACTCTGTGGTGTTGGTTAACCAAACCTCATTCTTGTCTCTGTTGTTTTTTCCCCATCAGGGTTTCTCAGTCTTTCCATCTCCCCGCTCCTGTAAAGCTTTTTTTGGTGAAACATAGGAGAGGGATGTGCAGTGAATAGTTCCTACATCCCCTTTTGCAGAGCTGCTGCAAGAAATCCCAGTGAGACAGAGCTATGGTGCTTAAAATGTTTCTGGTAGCACTTGGATTTGCACATATCTTTGTTGCCAGACAACTGATGGATAAAATAATGCTTATTAAATCTGCACAGAAGTTACCCAGAGGTCTAAAATTTGAAATATTTTCTGTAGCAGAGGCTAACATTAGGAGGAGCTCTCAATATTTTTCACTGTCACTGCCCCATTTCACAGACAGTGAATCTAGGGCAGGGAAAGATAAAGAGGTTTGGTCAAGGTCAGCCAGCAGCAGAGCTGAGAGCAAACTGAGCTTTCATGAGTCCCTGCTCAGTCTTCTGCCCCTTGCCAGCATTGCTGCTCCATTTTCCATTGCTTTTCTTTTCCATTACTCTGTTTCTCAAACTTTCAGGCTGCAGTTTTGGCTTTGCCCTGCTAACAGCATTGATGATCTGTCGATCTGCATCTGCAGAAAATCCTCTTGGAGGAGGGAAGGAGTGGGTGAACCAAGCACTAAGAAAGAAGAGAAACCCAAACAAGTCTCTTCCCTGCCATCATCTCACCCCCAAAATAAACACAACCCCCCCAGGAATCTCATGCTTCAACATTTGTGGTGGTAAAGGGATGATTCACTCCTTTTTCCAGGACAGCACAGGCACTGTTTGGAGTGTCTGCCCTTTCTCTATCTCTGTGTAGACCTCAATCTATGAAGGTAAACTTGGATAACCCTTGTCTTCTTTTGTAGTCAGACACTAAAAGTGGGCAAGCAGAAGCCACCTATAAATATGAAAAATACTTGGGAGGTCCATAAAATAAAAGCAGGATAGGTGTGTAGGTAAGCATATCAATATTCAAATAGCTACTGTTGACAGGGGAGCAGTCAATGTAATAATTAGAACTCTAAATATCTGTGAAAAATGCATATTTGAGAAAGTGAAATTGAAACCTGCTGTCCTTAAAACCTTTCATGAGGAACTGCAGGAGCAGCAGGGAGCTGTGTGACAGTGGCTGCCTCACCAGTGGCAGTGCCACCCCCTTACTGCAGCTCTCCAGGTAGGGTGCCAGAAGGAATATCCACATTACTCCAGACTCATTTCCCAGCCACTCACATATTTCTGATGTCTACATTAAAACAAATCTGGGTGGTCTTGGAGTGATTCTTGAGACAGATGTAGAAAATACTGCCAAAGGCTGACAGATTTTTAAGGCTGTTGAGGCTTTTGCAATGTAGTTATGCTGGGTTCATGTATTGTACAATTACAACACCCCAGAGTAGGAGTGGTGTTTGTTTTATTACTGCTCTGAGGGTTTTCTATCTATTTTTTCCTATAGATTTGATCCTTATTTGTATCAATTCCGTGTCACTCCTAAGTCCTGCCACAGCAAAGTGGTGAAATCAATGCCTTCTCCAGATGCAGAAAAGCAGCATCTTAGGAGGTTTTTTATTGGCTTTCCCCTTGAGAGGTTTTTTTTTAGACTAGAGAGAAGTTTAAGAAGCATGAAAACAAGAACTTGTTTTTATTCCCTGGTGTCTTCATACCAGGGTTCCTGGAAGTTGAAGCTAAGTCTCTCTTAAGCAGGGATTTCTTCTGAAGATGCAATGTGAAAGTTTCTCACATACTTAAAGTGAGATCTTAATGGGTTTATAATTTCAAGAGGAATAACCAAGATCAGACAGCTGCTAGTTACATGTGGGATATAGGAATTATCACATCGTTGGTACTTCATGGGTGTTTTGAGGTTATTGTGCTGGTTCTCTGCCTGTAGTGAGTTGGAGCTGGGAGGCAAAGCAGGGTGATGACCCGGCTTGGAAGGGACACAAACTGAGCAGGGCTGGGAAAAAAAGGAGAGGAGAAACCATTCCTGGCTCATCTGTTGTATTTTCAGCCTTCTGCAGAGAAGAGAATTGTCAGCTTTAACCTGTTGGCTGAAATATTCTGTTCCTCTGTCTGCAGGAAATGGGGCAGACTCTTTTCCATAATACCTGACTTACATTTCTTGGTGTTTACAGCTCAGACAAGGCTGCTGTTAATGATATTTTCGAGCCCAGCACTCTTTGCCCTTGTCCTGAATTGCTCTTCACCTTCATTGTGTGTCTGAGCATCTCCCTGCTCATGCCTCTCCTGGTGCCTGTGCAGGGCACTGCCAGCACTGCTGGCACGGCCACCAGAGCTCTGTGCCTTTGCCACAGGGCTTCTGGCTCCCAATTAATTTGTCATCTCAGCTGAGCCCCCTCAGCACTGTATGAATATGGCAATGCTGCTGCAGGAATTCCTGCTGCCAGGGCTGCGTTCCTGCTTCCCTTCCCTGCCCTGGGCTCCAGGTCTGCCTGTTTATGCACAAGCTGGGATTCCTCCCACCTCACCGCTGCTGTTTACACAAGGAATTGCAGTTTCCTGTTGTTTTAGATAGAGCTGTCACTCCTCTCTGGATTGCTGCCCTCCCTGCTGACACCCAGTTGCTTTTTGAGCCTATCAGCTCAAAAATCTGATGGATTTTGCTCCTTGCTGCTGTAACTGAGTCTATTTTGCAGGAACAGTCAGTGCACTTGGTTTATAAAGGAATTTCTGGCATTCCTGAGAGTTTTTATATACATATTTTCTCCCTGTGAGGTTCTGCAAGGGTTGCTAAAGACTGAGATTGTTCCAATCAGATAAAATAGGGTTTATGCCCATTTTAGAGCTAAATCTAAGACACTAAAGCAGAAATTGCTTTTCACAAGTTGCATGGAGACTGAGTAACATGGCTTAAACCAAGATGCTCCCATCCAGGGCATTCCTTCTTAGCAGAACCTTCCAATCCTGTGACTACAGTAATTCAGCAGCTGAGTTGTAGCAAAGACATTCTGTATCTGATTAACTTCCCACTTACTCTGTCTTGTAGCTAAATGGTAGGAAAAGTTCCTGTTTGGCTAAAAATGAAAGTGCAAATCTGAAATTATATAGGAACTTCCTAGAGAAAAGATATGGGCATGTTACAAGAGGAATTTGCCCATTGACCATTTTCAGTGACAAGAACATCCTGAATGGCCTTGGTACTGTGTGCCAAAGAGGTCTGGTTCCCACTAAGAAAGAAGCTGGACAAAGTTCTCTGAAGGTTTTGCTTTGCAACTTCATTATCTTCAAATATTTTTTGTTGTTGTTTTATAAATGCACAAGAACTGTTTATGTCATTCTCTCCAGATAACTTAATAATTTCACAGAGTGATCTGGCTTGGAAGGGACCTTAAAGCCCATCTCATTCCAACCCTGCCATGGGCAGGGACACCTTCCACTGTCCCAGGGTGCTCCAAGCCCCATCCAACCTGCTCTTGGACACCTCCAGGGATGGGATGTCAGATATTGGTGGCATTCTTTTGCTGCCATTATCTGCTTTTACTTATTCCTACAATTGGATTCTCAATACCTTTCCCTTTCAAGCTCCTCTCAAGGCAAGCATTAATTTGTGGCCAGTAGTGAATGAATAGAAAACCAATTAAAACATGAAACTTTTTCACCTTTATTCTGTTACAAAAACATGCTTTTGTTCTATGAGCGACCACACATTGGTCTGAAGACTGTCCTGTGTCACCATTAATTTGAGAGCTGTTCTGTTCTATGAACTTTGTGTAGATTCCCTGTTTTGTTTAGCTTGGCAGCTCTTTTGGGTTTGTTTAAAATCTGTGATTAAAATGAATTAGTTTCTGCTTTTGGATTAGCAGGGAGAATACAAAGTCCTTGTTGAAGACTGCCAAGAAAGGATTGATCATCTAAATATTATGATGATGAAAATGGACTTTAGTTTCTCTTTGCACGTGTGCATTAATACCAAATAGCAATTTCACTTAAAATCCTCACTTGAATCTTGCAGTGGTTCTTGCTGCAAGGAAGTGAAGACCAGATTGGTGCAGTTTACTGTTTGGAGAGATTTCAGGCATTTTATTCTACCATTATTTAGGGCTATGAAAATATTTTTCATATGTCACAGTAATACAGACTTTGCTCCCAGAAATCTGTGAAGTGTCTTGAGTTTCTGCGTGGATTATACAGGAGAAAAAATAACTGATGCAATAGTATCTGCATTAACAAGGTGCTGTGGTTTAGACCTCTCAAAATTCCCTCCAATGACCTAAGAGTTGCTCTTGAGCAAATTGCCTGTGACACGTAGAATGTTGTTCCTTATTTTCTTAGGTCTTCATTGTGTAATACTCTTTTTTTGGTGAATTACACAATTTATCCTTGAATAGGAAGTGGAATATTTAGACCTGCAGTATTCTGTAATTTAAAAAAAGAAAGTGTGGCAGCGGATTCCCACACTTTTTCTTTGTCTCTCTCCAGCAGGGCTTGCTGATCCCCCTGTTTTCAGTGAGCTGAGCACCTTTGCTGGAGTTTTTTTGTCTCCATAGTCAGAGGTTTGAAGGTTTTTGCATGGCATGAATGGAAGTTTGTACAAACACCAGCGGCTGGAGTTTTATTTGGGGGGGTGGAAGTTCTCCAAGCAAAACTTGGTTTGTGGTTTGTGTCAGGAGTCACCGGTTCTGGCAGCCCAGAGGTTTTGGGAGTGCTGGGGCTCTTTTGGTTTCGTTCTGCAGAGAATCCCAAGCCCAAGCCATGCTTTCAAACCCTTGTGTGTGTCTAAACAAGTGGTGAGTGCAGGAGGAAATAGTCACCTATTTTCAGCAGCCTAGGTAATTTAATATCTTTTGCTATCCCATAGACTGCAGCCCTTCAGTGAGGGTGGCACAGAGAGAGTTGCTGGGATGTGCCTTTTTCCCCTTTCATCATGTCCAAGACAAAAAGTCCCATTAAATGGGCTAATTACTTTGCTCCTTACCTCAGTCCTGATGAAGGAGAGCAGAACCCCCTTTTTGAAAAGGGGAAAACAGGTGAAAACTGGGTGGGGGAAAGCCCCATGTCTGAGACGTGCCCAAAGCTTTGTTTGGAGATCTGGTCTCTTCTCTATGGCAAGAAAAGCCCTTCCAGAGCAGCAGACACAGCTCTCCCAGCAGAAGGGGAGAGGTTACTTTGGTGAGATTTCTATCTCCAAAGCATCTCTTCAGGTTAGCTCAAAATAACCACCAAAAGCAGAATGTGTGAGCTGTGAGCATCATTGCATCCATGCCACTTTGAGTAATGACCTAACCAGAACCCAGATCTTAATTTGCTTTTTGGCTCCTCTTTATGAAACCAAATTACTTCAGTTGTTTACAGCTGGGTGTGCTTTTTTTCATGGCTTGGTACTCTGTCTTGCTCTAGCAGTCTGTTTGCTGATTTATTAGCCCTGTTAATGCCAGTTGGCAGAGATTTGCCTTCTCATTTCAGGGCTGGCAGCCAGCACACCTTTGAAGTCCTTGAAGAATTAGTTGCCTTGGGAATTCTTCATGCTATAACCTATTTGTATTTTGGGGGTTTTTTGTCATTAACTGAATTCACAACGATCATCTTTATAATGTCATTAACAAAGGTTTCTTAGCCGTGCTCGTGGGCATTTAGGGCATTGTGCAATAGTTCAATAAAAACGTTACAAAACACAATAATCACAGCATATAAATAGAAAGAGGAGCAGTCTGGGAAGATTTAAACGTCAGAGCCTGAAGGTATTTAGGAACTGGAGCTTTATTCAAGTCCAGCTTTCAATGATTTAGAAACAAACTGAAACAACATCACCCCCACAAAAAAAGAAAATCTCCCCCAAACCAAAAATGAAAACATAGATTTGCTACTAAGGCCCTGAGCTATTGGTACAGCTGGAAAATAGATGTGTAAGAGAGAAGAGGAAAGCATACCTGGAGAAGTTCTCAGATTCAGTGCTGCATTCTACAGGGGCTGGTGATGGCTGGAAGCTGCCCTGTGGTGGTTGAGGAATGAGCATCTGCCCGTATTAAATTTGTAATGTTGGTGTTTTTGTGGCTCTTTAGGCTTCCCTGTGGTAGTTTGTGCCTAGGTTCAAATCTTAGATAAAATTCCACGCAGAGTTGGTTTCTTGTAGGGAAGATCAGTGCAGGTCTCAGCTCTCCACGTGTAGCTCAGTAATCCCAAAGAGCAATTAGCCTGTTTTTTTGCCTTCCTTTATTCTTTATCTCAGTGATAAAAGAAATTTTCAATGTATTAATACTTCTGCTACAGCTTTCAGATTTTACATTTATGGCAAAGACCAGTTCACAGGAATTTTTTCGTTAACATTCATCAATGAATTCATCAAGATTAGTACTTTGACTGTTGTTTATTTGGTTTAAAAGGTATGTTTTCCATTTAAATGGGCATTGGTTCAAGAGCAGTTGCAAAACTGTGTTACACAATGCAGGAATTCCTAATACATAAGCAATAGGCAGGCGTGGCCAGCTGCTGAGAGCTTTTTGGGTCAGTATGCCATGAATTAGTATTTATTATTTAACTTTTTCAAAGTAGGAAATTCTGAACTATTTTTTTCACTCTGCTGTTTAGTTTGGGACTGCATGAGGACGGGGTGGGTTATGGATAAAATAATGTTGCCTCTGAAATCCTGGCTTTTGTAGGCTCCAGTTCCAAGGGAAGGCAGCTCTGAGGTGAAGGATTAGCAGTCTCACCATGTACAGCCTGGGCATCCTTTTTCTTCTTCAATAGCTAAAAGCAAAAAAAGATTGAAGGCATGAAAAGAAGCTGTGCTTTGCCTGTGTAGTTCCTTCATCCATGGAGCTTTTTTTTTTTTTCCCAAGGGCAGGATGTGACCTTTGGATGTCTACAGCATTGCAGCTGAGATGAAATCATTTTATAAGCAGTGATCAAAAAGCATATCGATGGCTGCAGCAGTGCCCTGTGGTGTTTTAGCCCAGCACCACATTAATCCCATCTGATAGTCTGTCCAAGCACCTATTTAATGCAAGTAGATAATTCCAAACTGCATTTCTTATTGTAGCAGTTTCCCAAAACAACCTCTGTTAAAATTGTCAGCTTTACAGCAATAAAATGACCTGTTTGATACTGAATATTTCTGGTAGGGAATATAAATTATTTGGTAAATTGATATTTCTCAATCAGCAAGCCCTTTTGCCTCTGTGGGGTGAAAGCCCAAGGGCAACAGCTCATGTGTAAATCAGAAAGCACTGAATGCTCTTGAGGAAAACAGTGAGGTGAGGACAAAAGTTTCCTGATGGATGTTGCTGCTTCATAAAGCAGATAAACATTTCTGAGACAGCACAGCAGACATTGTGGTTACTGCTGCAGCTGCTGCTTGTGACAGGCTGCATTTAAAAGCCCTTGAGATGTTTCACGGGGTATAAATAAGAAAAATACCTGTTCTTGAGTGCCAGATAGTGTTTGGGTGGAGCATGCACCCCTCTCATGAGGGCAGTGTGTGCTGCTTGGCATTGGGAAGTCACCTGGAACGTGTTCACCTCTGAATCAAACCAGTGTCTGGTTGGTGTTAAAAGCAGTGGCATTTTCTTCTCAAATCATTATTGCCTCCAGTGTGTACTTAAAAATTTGCATGGTTTTCCTCTCTGGTTTTTCCAACAGCAAAGGGCATTTAGGGTTTTGGTATTGGGATGGTTTTATGGGATAGTCCTTGGTCTCCTGTGAGTCTGCAAATAAATCGTCCTCTTCCACCGTCAAAGGCACTTACAGCATCCACAAGCTGCTTATTGCTTTAATCTCTGCATGGATTTAGAAGCCAAATGGCAAAGATGGATGGGAGCAGCACAACACATTAATGCTCCTCTGAAAGTCTGTTACAGGCTTGGCTTGTGCCTGTATGAGATGGATGCACCAGATAAAACTGAAATGAAAACAAAGGGTGTTTCTTGCCTCTGAAGGAATACAGAACAACTCCTTGGGATGTTCCCAATTTGCATAGCTGCCCCCAGTTTTAAAAAGGAATGTTTTGTCCCTGAACTGCTTGAGAAGGAGAAGCTGTGTCAGAATTGTGAGTTTTTCCCAGAGATTTTTAGACGTCTCTTGGTGCAGACAGGTTTTCTGTTGGCCATAATGGGAGTTGGGTATCCAGTGGCTTTTGAAAATCCCACTGGCCCCTGTTGAATACTCAGTGACCATGAGCTTTTGTTATTGCACAGCCCAGGAATGCAGAGCTTTGTGATCCTATTGTGTTGTTATATCTATTTTATAGCCCTGGGGGTGGCTCATTTTATGTGTTCACAAAAAAAGTTAAAATGGAAACGTGGTCAGCTGAGAAACTGATTCTCAGACGGAACATTTATGGGACATTTTTATAGATGTGACTCCAAGGCAGGGTGGGATCCACCCCTCCATGGAGCTGATGGACCTCAGGGGGCATTGGTGGGAAGGATGCCTTGAGTGTGGTCGTGTGGATTGGGTGGAAGGTGCTTCCACCTGGAGGTGCCAGGCTGGGGACACTGTGTGTGGGGACACTGGTGGGAAAGGAAACCCAACCTTGTACCCAAGTTAAACTTTCTCAGCTGCTGCTGAGGGCTTGCACTGGGGTCAGGACCTCGGTGTCCTCAGTATTTTACAAATGCAGCAGCCTGAGACTTCAAAACCCCTCCAAGAAGGCGTATTTTGGCAGAGGAACAGAGCTCGTTTGTTTAATCTGGGAAGACCATACAGGCTAAGCAGACCATCCAGAAAAGGAGAGCAGCAATGGAGGCATCTGAGTACAAAATCTCTTTCACAAAGGGAGAGTGGGTGGTGCAGACAGGGAATAAACCCTGAGCTCCTCCAGTGCCTCATCCCTGGGCTCCACAGCGGGATGAACCCACGCTGCCCCATGGCCCAGTGGGGTGCACTCCACACCAGGAGGTTTCATGGATCATTTTTCCTGAGGACAAAGCACTCCACCTCTGTGCAGAGAAGCAGGGAGGAAATCTAGGGCCAAGGGTCATGCTGCAGATGACTTTTAAGGAAGGGAAAGATACCCACTCGGAGCTTTTTTTAATTCAGGTGTTTTGCAATGGCCCTCCTGCAGTCACTTGAAGAACTCATGACATGTCCTCTGTTTCTATTTCAGGCCAAGAACATCCGAACAGCCTGAGGCACAAATACAACTTTATAGCAGATGTGGTGGAGAAGATCGCTCCTGCTGTGGTTCACATTGAATTATTTCGCAAGTAAACAAGATGCCCAGTCTTGATATTTTTTTTTTTTTAATTCTTGAAAACAGCTGCCAGCATGACAGAAATGTTGATTGATGATATGAAACAGCAGAGAGGTTTTGAGACAATAAATATTTTTCATGCTTAAGAATTAAGGATAATTTAAGAGTCATGGAAAAAAAAAATTAGTTCAACTAATGGATGTGCTTTATCTTCTTCATGAGAGTAACAGCAGATATTTTAAAACACTAAAACTCACCAAACTCCTTTTGGCTGTGTGCTATTTGGAATGAATGATTTGTGACCTTTCAGCTTTTTTGCAGCAATAAACGTTTTATTTCCCTTGTCCTTCAGACTTCCTTTTTCCAAGAGGGAGGTTCCTGTGGCCAGTGGCTCGGGGTTCATTGTCTCTGAAGATGGGCTGATAGTGACCAATGCCCACGTGGTCACCAACAAGAACAGGGTGAAGGTGGAGCTGAAGAACGGGGAGACTTACGAAGCCAAAATTAAAGATGTCGATGAAAAATCTGACATTGCACTAATTAAAATAGATGCTCAGGTGAGTTGTGAAAGCAAGGCACATTTTATTCCTCTAATTTAACATCCTCCTGTCCAAAAACTGTTGCTGATTTTCAGGTTGGAAGGAAAAAATAAGTTGTTTACTGGGATAAGTTGTTGAGAATATATAAACTAGGTGGACACATGTTTTTAAAAGCCAGGTTTGTGGGTGGCAGTGGTTAATTTTGTCACCTTTCAATGTAGTGAAAGTATTACATAGCACTTTTTTATGCATCCTCAAAATAAAAAACAACAGTTTACTGACTAGTTTGCACACACTTTATCTGATATAACTCTGTCTCAGAGAAGAAATGGGGATGTTTTGCTTGTGCTACTCTGTCTGGAGTGCCTATATTGAAGTCACAAATGGCTTTTAGAGGAGCGTCTGTCCCTTGCTGATGTAGATACTAAAATGGAGAATATCTTGAGGAGCATCTTGGACATGGAAATTAAAGCCAGCTTGGAAAGATGCTCTTACACTGCAAATGGTTTTCTGAGCAGCTTCCCATCTATGATCTCTTCCTCCATATCAAATGTTCCTCTGTCAGCGTAATTGTGCCTCCTGCCACAGCAGAAAAGCTGTCAGGAGGTTCTGCACACTAGCAAGTGGAGTATTGGGAAGAAATGCTGTGTAATGGAGATGCAATGAGCTGAACGTGGCTGTTTGGGGTGCTGCTCATGTTGGCTCCCCACTTTGGTCTGTCAGTTAATGACCTCCAAGCTGAACGGGCAGGAATGCTTCGTTTGGAACACGTGGCTCAAAAATGTGTAGATCTTGCAGCGTTGTTTTAGTTCAGACCTATTCCCCAGTGAGGTCAGAAGTGTTTGTGCCAGAGTTCATGACTAAGTCAGACGCCTGAAGCAGAACTCTTGGATGACCCGAGGTACAAAGTGCTCCTGCTGCTCCCTTGCCACCTTTATAATTCAAAAGATTTTTTCTTTTTAAAAAGCTTCTGAACAGCAACCAGGCAGAAAAATCAAACACCACCAACAATGTTTTTGCCATGTTGGTTTTTTTCTATTTTCATGCTGTCGCGTATTTTCTCATTTTTATCTCAATATAAGCAAAAGCAGAAAGAAGCAAAGAGAAAGATCCCCCAGCATGAGCACTGGCAGCATCAGGGTGAGCAGGATGGGGCAGGGAGTGAAGGGCAGCTGGAAAAGTGCTTTAAAATTGGAAGCACAACGTGGTGGGGAGAGCAGACATGGTGAGAAGGAGAAGACTTGGAGCAGCAGGAAGCTGAACTTCAGAGAAGAGAGATGGCAGCCAGAGAGGAGACACTGAACTGATGTGATGGATCAGTTTAGGACTTAGGAAAGGAGCAGACATGGGCTTGAATGTTATTTGACACCCTGAGGAAATAAAAAACTCCTAATTTTTTATTTCCAGGGCTTCTAGCTGCCCTGGGAAGCTGCTTGTGGGAAGGGAGAACCTGGAAGCAGCTTGGAAAAAAAGAGAATGCATCCAGATAAGCTTGTGGTGGAAATCAGTGCTCAGCAGGGCTGGAATTGGTCTGACCTGCCCTTGGAAGCATCTTATCAGCTGTACAACCCAGTACCTTGGGTGGTGTTCTCCTCCTGACCTCTCCCATTGCAGCTCAGCATAATTTTGAGAAGACTAGGGGAAAATGTAATGGGATGGGAGACCCAGATTTCCTGCCAGCTCTGGTAACAGGGCACTGGGAAATCCCAGTCCAAAGTGAGGCCTGAGGCAGATCTGGTGTCACAGGTGTTTCTTTGCATTTGAGAATTAAAAACAACATTTTATGTGTTCACAAAGAAAGTTAAAATGGAAACATGGTCAGCTGAGAAATTGATTCTCAGACGGAACATTTATGGGACATTTTTATAGATATATCCTTTCAAGTTCTATATAAGTCCTTTCAAGTGTTTAAGCTTTCCTTTTTTTACTGGAATGCCTTGCAGTCATTCAGATGCATAAAAGACTTTTTAAAATCACAGGGGTGATAATTCATTGAATTTGAAATGTATTTGCTGGCCAAAGAAGTCAATGGGATAGTACAAATGACCCCTTAAAAATCTGGATATGGCATGAAAACCAACCTTAAGAATTTTTCTGAATTAAGAGGTGAAGTTCTTGAATTGGAATAAATTATCTGAAGGTGACATCAAAGATGTAGGAGGGTTTTTTCTTTTTGTATAGCATGTTAAGGCAGGATCTGAGGGGTGAAGAATGCTCTGTGGTTAGGAACAGAGCTGGGCTTGAAGTATGGCACCAGGCTGTCAGCTGGTATTCCTAAAGCTGTTCAGATTTTGCAGCAGCCTGGATGCTGTTTTCCTCTAAGGTGTGAACATCTGGTCAAAGATATTACTAGAACTAATTTGGCTTTGCTGAGTGCAATAGGAAATGAAAGAGGGTGGTAAAATCTGGGCACCAGCAAGGATGAACAATTTCCCTGATTAAATTCTCTCAGTGGAAAAACATCTTGCAGTCAATGAGGAACAGAAACCTTGGAGCAGTTGTTCCAGTCCTTAAATGTGCTTGTTTCTACAGTCTATAAAAGAGAGCAAGTGTTTCTCGTGTCTGTGGTGACACAGAGCAGCTTGCTGGAGTGTTGAAAGTAGGAAGTAAGATTGGAACCAATGTGGTAGCCATGAATCCAACCTAAATACCCTTCCAAATGCAAGGAGGAGACCACATCACTAGAAAGGAACAGTGAAGTTGCAGACAATTTGGATACGAATGTGCAAAATTTATAAGACTTCCCTAGAAAAAATTGGATTTTGGCAGCATAGGCAGGGCCTGGTGAAATAAATAAATCTGTCCTGCGTGGCACGTGTGATACTGCAGCGAGTGTGAAACCCATCAAAACTATTGCACAACACTCCAAAGGGAGCAGATGCTTTTTGCTGGCAGAGCTGGATTGTGGGATTCATCTCAAGGCAAATAACTACCTTGTTAAATCAGAATATGTGATACAGCTGCTGGAAAATAAACACCAGCAGGAGGGGAGGAAATTTCAGGGTGGTTTAATGAACAATGTCAGGGTTAACAGGGGGCAGAATTATAAAACAGCCCAACCCAAATGGAAACTGTAAGCCCAAAGTAGTGGAAGGTAGAGATGGCTTTTGCCTGGAGACCCTTTTCATTTTCAGGAAATGGAGCTCTGTCCACAAAAATGATGTCTGTGGTTTGGCACTGAAGGGAGGAGCACGGTGAATGGCTTCATTTTGAGGTGTTTCTTCTTCCTATGTGCTTAAAAACCAGCCCTGAGCCACTGACTCTGAAATCACACATGGAGCACATGCCAGGTCCTGAAGATTTTTGTTCCTCAGTGTGGCCAGTTCCTGGCTCTTTATCCCAGACAGGATTTGGCATCTGCATGGTGCAGCAGCAGTGGGGCTGTGACCCATCTCTAATTTGTGGTGACATTGCAGCCCTTCAGCTAAAACCTTCAGCTTAAGGTTTCTCCTGCATCTTACTAATAAACACTTAGTTTGACACTTTTAAATCAACAAGACCTTCTGCCCTCGTTCCCCTGGTGGTTTCCTGAGGCAATGAGTGTCTGTATTTTTGTGGTCAGAGGGGATTTGCTTCTTTCCCCCCGTGTGTACAAACTGGAGGAGGCAGGAAAGCAAACTTCCCTGTTTATGCATCAATATTTTAATAGCCCACATTTTGAAAAAACAAACTACTTGGACACCAGATGTAAGTGGCTTTTCTAAAATGCTATTTCACTTTGAGATCTGTCTCTGGGTAATATGTTGCTTCCTCTGGAGAGCCTGAGGAAGCCCACATATTGCTTCCAGAAGTCTTCAGGACCCATAGAAATGAAATAGCTTGTAAAAAGCTTGGATCTTAACTCCTGTTTATTCATCAATTTAGGCAGCAGTGGTTTCCTGCCATCTTCAGCTTCTAGTAGCCCTCACTGTGGGGACAATGTGCTGCTCCAGCTTCCCATGCAGCAAAATACTCACATCTCCAGGATGGGTCTGCCAGCACCAGCATTTGCTTAATTACTATTTTTATTTTATTTAATTGTAATTTCATTTGTATTTTATTTTTAAGGGAGAACAGCAATATCTTGCCAGGCAATTGAAAACCTGGTGACATATCAAAACAACACTTCATCCTTTTTTTTTTTTCTGCAAGCTTCCCATGCTCCATATTTAGATAAGGAGACTCAGTTTTCCTTTTCTAACTATAGATGAAATACTTTTGGAGGCTTGTAATGTGTTCAGCCTGGGTTTTTTGTTTTCTTTGGCTCTCTGTCAAGCAGTCTCTAGATTGTAGATGATATTCTATATTTTTATATGCTCATGACTGGTGTTTTTATTTTGCCATAACGTATTCTGGAAGTTGAATAGTTTCATTAGTCAGAACAGAAATGCAATTCCCAAGACAGTTACATGTTTTGCCAGAGTTACACTTACAGCTGAATTAGTGCTCCATACCAGCATCTGTGCCTTTCCCACCTAAAAATAAAAAGCATGAAGGAGTTCTGTCGCTGGTTAACACAAGTTGAACTCAGAACTTTTGTCTCCTCTTCATCCGTTTATTGAACTGCAAAGTGCTTCCTGCAAATTCCTGACTTTCCATCCACAAATGAAGGGGATTACAGAACAGAGGAGGGATTTACTTGCTTTCTGTGCCAGCATAGAGACACATTCACTTATTTCATGGGTGAAAAGGTTCAAACCAAAACACCTCCTGCTTGTGGCTGTCTGTCCCTTGGTTTCCATTTCTCTGTGGCAGTGGCTGTGCCTGGTGGTGGTTTTGTGCTTCCTCTTCTTTCAGGAGAAGGATTTCACTTATTTTACCTGACTCAAGCTATGCTGTTAAAGGACACCAGGTGAACATCTGTGCCAGCCCTGCTGGGGCTGCACCTTGAATCCTGTGTCCAGTTCTGGGTCCTTCATGACAAGAGGGACACTGAGGGGCTGGAGGGTGTCCAGGGCAGGCATGGAGCTGGGACGGGGCTGGAGAATTCCTGAGAGAGCTGGGAAGGGGCTCAGCCTGGAGAAAAGGAGGCTCAGGGGGCACCTTGTGGCTCTGCACAACTCCCTGACAGGAGGGGACAGCCGGGGGGATTTGGGATCTGCTCCAGGGAACAGGGACAGGAGGAGAGGGAATGGCCCCAGGGTGGACATGGGGAGGGCAGGGTGGACACTGGGACAAATTTCTTCACAGAAGGGCAGTGTTGGAATCCCCATCCCTGGAGGGATTTAAAAGCCATGTGGATACAGCACTTGGGGACATTGGCAGTGCTGGGTTAGTGGTTGGACTTGATAATTTCAGAGGTCTTTTCCAGCCAAAACGATTCCATGTTTCTCTGAGCCCTTCTGGCTGTTGATGCTGATCTCTACCTCTCCTCTCCTGTCATGCCACAATAGCTGTGTCCTATTGTTGGATGGAGCCACTTCTTGTGGTGGTGTGCAGCCCTCCATGTCGTGGGAGTTGTGTTTACCCAGGGCTTGAGTCAAATCCGTATATAAAAATGTCTGAAGGCCTTTGGGATGGGAAAGGCTTAAAATATTAACCCTAATTAATGGCTCCTTCTCTGGCTGGGTGTAAACAGTGAGTCATGTGCCACTTAGGGGTTTGCATGTTTAGTCCTATTTCTGTGTGCTTGCAGAATGCCTGCCTTCAGATTTGTTTTATTGAGTAAACACGGATCCAGCAGAGCCCCAAGGCTTCATCAAAGGAAGAGTTAGAAAAGACAGGGGTAGAAAAGATATTATATGTTGCCCAAGGCCATGCAGTGAGTCACTGGGAGAGCTGGATTTGGGTGCTGGGTGTTCCTGGCTCCCTGCTGGATGTGCTGCAAGGCATGGTCCTTTGCCTGGCATTTTTAATTAACTGCTGTGGCAAATGTGTAGTTAAAACAGGAGAATCACGAGTGGGACTGGTGCTTATGTCATCCTGAAGGCCATCAGACATTATGTAAAAATTGAAGAATGCACATTTATTAAGTATAGTTATTAAGGGCCCTAAACTCAGACTCACTTTACCAGGATTCCTTAAATTCCTGGGGATGAGCTTGCCAGTGGAAGGGTGTGAGGGCACAGAGAGTGTTCTGACACCATCCTGGTTACAGCACTGCCACAGGTGCCTGCCTGGCACTGCCAGGGCTCCCCTTGGGGGCTGCAGAAGGATGTTTTTCCAACTCCATCATGAGATTTTGATAGGTTTTATACTGGTTTCATTTCAAAACCACGTGTACAATGTAAATAAATACTTGAGTTTGTTTTGTTTTTTTTTTTTATAATGGAAAATTTAATACTGAGTGTGGCAATGTTTTAAGCTGTTTTAGAAAGAACCTCCCAAATTTGAAGCCATGACAACACATATATTCATCATAACCAATTCTACATGGCATTGTTTTGCAGGGGCACTAATATATTTCCATGCAGTGCTGTCAGTGTGTCAGTTCTGCCCCACACCATGAAGTCACAAGGAATAGAGGACATATTTTCATAGTATGTGCAGGAAAAGGAGGTTTTTGCAATGGATTTTTGTTTCTAGCAAGGGAAAGGTTAGCCAGACTTTCCAGAAGGCAATTTCCATCACAGGGGTGACCTGCAGCCAATCCATACAGCATCAGAGTTTGAACTAAAGCCTGGCTAGTATAGGCACAGCCCTGAAAACTCAGCACAATCAGAATTGTGTTAGTCACAGATTGTTCCTGTACTTTCTCTCTGCTGCCAGATGCAATTTTGGCTTTGTGACTGTTTTAAAACTCTGGAACTTCGTATAAATCTTTTAACTTTGTACACCAGTCTTTTTTTTTATTTCCTGTTAATGAAATATAAAAAGTATTCTGTTTTCTTTTGCTTGTCTATGTTTCATTTGCTGATAAATATCCTCTTTCTCTGCAGAGTATCCCTGTTCAGTACACTGGGATACAAACAAAAACCACTTTTTGTCTTCTGTATGGTGTTGTTTTTTTTTTTTTAAAGAAGGAAAGCAGTGCCAAAAAAGATGCTGGTTTGAGCAATGACAGCTTGCAAACACGTGCTACGTAATCTCAATAGCATCTGGTGGGAGGAGGAGGGGCCAGGGTGCTCCCTGCATCCAAACCAGCCCCATATGGGGCTGTTTGTGCTGCACACAGCACAGCTCATCACAACTGCCTGGATCCCCTGTCCTGGACACATCCCTGCGAGCCAGGGCTGTGCCTGGGATCAGGGACTGCCCTGGGATGCTGCTGCTGATAAGGGTTTATTTTATCACTATTATTAATTAGTAGGGCATTGCTGGTTGTGATAACTTTCCTCTGAAGTGTAACTAGACATGGAAATGCTTTCTCCTTTCTGTGCTGCCTATTCTGTTGCTCTTCCAGCTCATTCTGTTGAACAAAAAGTTAGTTTAATTATTTTCTTGCTCTCTGGAGACTGAAAGATAAGTTTCCATCTTGCTCTGTTTGGGAGCTGGCAATGAATTTTATTGAAACAATCTGCTCATCTGAGTAAAATTTCCCTGGTGGGATTGTAACAAAGCTGGATAAAGGATACACAAGGCCAGCCTTGTTAAACATTAAAACCATAACTTCTGTATTTGCAGCAGTATATAGTGATAACTGATGGCATTATTTTTTTGCTTTCTACTTTGCAGGCATTGTCTGTCTCTTAGGATATTTGAAATAAACTGTAGGTGAAAAATACAAAGTGATGGGAATTCGGGTTAGTTTATAATACTGAATTTTTGTCCCTATGGATGACTTATTGAGTCAGGCTTTCAAACTGCTTGTAACAAAACCCCTTAGGAGGTAGCACTTGGTTTCCAAATTAAACATGCAATATTTTCCCTTTCCGCCAAAACTTAAAATTTTGAAGTAGGTCAAGCTTGGAGGAAAGCTAAGTTCAAGTTAGCATTGCCAAGCAAAAGATAAATGCCTCCAGAATTCTGTTTTGACTTTTGGGTTCAGTAACCTAATCCTCCAAATGCCTAAGTCTAAATCTGTATTTATACATGTCCAGGTGCATTGATAGAAATAGTCTAGTAGCATGATTAAATACATGGTTAAATGACCTGGGGAGGGTCAGGATCATTTAGACAACAGATAAAACAAAAATATTTAAAAACATGTCACATTACTGTAAGTGTAGAGATTGACTTTTAAAAGTGTGAAGAAAGGGAGAAATGGTACTCAGTGTGTATTGTACAGGCAGGTGATAATCAAAAAAAAAGGTATTTATTTGAAGTATGATCTGTTTCAGAACACCCTTGATTCATTGGCAAGAGTGTGTGGATCCAACCTTCCCTCCCTTTTTTTTATTTTTAATTGCTGTACAATGCAGTGTTTGCTGGATTTTAAGAATGTTTTAGTGGGAATGTCTTCAACTATGTGATATTTAATATGTTTAGAGATAAGATCTTGAAAGGAAAGTGTAATGGTATCCTCTACTGTCATAACAGAAAAATCACATCAGGTCTTTAAATCCTAACATCTTCAGAGGAAGACATCACTGTATGTAGGAGGCAATATAATTATTTAGAAGAGATACTTCATTAAAGGAAAGTAAGATGAAGCATTAGCTGTTGTCTTGTGAGAATATAAAATGCTTTTAACTGTACACATGCATGTTTAAAACTCTTGGGCTGTTGCTTTCATGATTCATTAGTGTTCACTCTCAATCTCATATTTTTACTTCAGCAGCTGTTGGCTAATTATTTCAAGAAGTGTTGGAAGTGGCTCATTTCTAGTATCATCAGATGTTTGCTTTGTACAGCAGAGCATAAATATTCCTTTGGTCTTTTAATTGTTCTTGGTTTAATGGGTACCTGTTGTGGAAAAAGTTCTCCAGTGTAAAGAGCCCACACTGCAGTGCAGAAGCTCACTGGGATGTTTCTGTACCAACCCACACAAAATACTCAAAGAAAACAGAGCAAGCAAAACCCCTGAGGGATGAAAGCCTCTCTTTTCTCTACCCTGTGAATGTATTCATCCCTCCGTAACATTTGTTCTGCCAGCGGAGCAGCGTCTCAACATTTAAATTTCCTTTTTTCTCTTTTATTTTCGTTCTATTTTCATTTGCAGGGAAAATTGCCAGTTCTTCTGCTAGGTCAGTCTGCAGACCTGAGGCCAGGGGAGTTTGTGGTGGCCATTGGGAGTCCCTTTTCCCTGCAGAACACGGTGACCACGGGCATTGTCAGCACCACGCAGCGCGGGGGCAAGGAGCTGGGGCTCCGCAACTCGGACATGGATTACATCCAGACCGATGCCATCATCAATGTACGTCCCCTGAGCTGGGCCCTCAGCCCTTGCTTTTCTCTGCAACAGCAGTGGGAGTTCTGCCCCACTTCATCAGTGGTTTGTCTCAGTCTCTTCTGCCTTCACTCAGAGCCAGGATTAACAAAAACACGAAGGAAACGGATTTTCTC
>VZTT01051079.1:23173-64857 GCA_013400855.1 Buphagus erythrorhynchus
TTTTTTTTTCGTTCTATTTTCATTTGCAGGGAAAATTGCCAGTTCTTCTGCTAGGTCAGTCTGCAGACCTGAGGCCAGGGGAGTTTGTGGTGGCCATTGGGAGTCCCTTTTCCCTGCAGAACACGGTGACCACGGGCATTGTCAGCACCACGCAGCGCGGGGGCAAGGAGCTGGGGCTCCGCAACTCGGACATGGATTACATCCAGACCGATGCCATCATCAATGTACGTCCCCTGAGCTGGGCCCTCAGCCCTTGCTTCTCTCTGCAACAGCAGTGGGAGTTCTGCCCCACTTCATCAGTGGTTTGTCTCAGTCTCTTCTGCCTTCACTCAGAGCCAGGATTAACAAAAACACGAAGGAAACGGATTTTCTCATGTTCAGGCTTGGTTGTTTATTAAATCTTATCAAAAGTACAGAAAGTTCAGCAGCACTTCTAGCAACCTGCTAGAAGCGAGGGAAATGGAGCAAGATCCAGCTGCTACAAGGTCTATTAAAGCTAAACAGTCCAACAGAGAATTAACACCTATATTATTTATACTTTTAACCCAATAGGTAGAGTCCCATGACCCTCAGCGTGACATTGACTGACCAACCAGAAACTACAACCTGAAACCATGACAAAGAAGGGAGGACATGGAAAAAGACAACACCTAAAATCCTCCATATTGTCCCATACCAATCACTATACTATAAAAATTTATTTAAATTTTAAAACCCTTCACCATGTGAAAGCACACACTTCTATTTCACTACACACCCCTGATTTTGACTTCATCACTCAAATTTGGAAGTATTCTCCAAGGCCTCAGGTCAAAAGCAGTGCTCTCCAGGGGATCAGTGCCTGACAGCACAGAAAGCTCAAAAACCCCCAGGTTTCTGGGATCCAACATTCTCCAGCAGATCCTCTGAAAATTCCTCCTGTGATGCCCTTCTTAGGAGCAGGGAGCATTTCTCTCTGTGTGAATCTGGACATCTGCACTGCAGCAGCACTTGGCTGTTACTTAAAAATCCCCCAAGGAACCACACCAGGCACAATATCTGCCTTCACTTCAGAATCCTTGCAGATTGCAAGGGAGGAGGCAATATTCATTGGCAAATAAACATCTTTTTGAAATCCATCTTGTTTTCTGAACAAGAAGCCAAGCTTAGTTTAAGGATTCAAGTTTGTTTCTGCATTAAGGCAAAACAATAGTTTTTATACTTCAAATCTTGGCCTTGTAAGAAATCTTCACTAACAGCTCCCAGAGCTGTCCTAAAATCTTCTCCAGTTTCTAGTGTGGCACTAAGAAAATAAAAGGAAAACCTTGGCTTTCTTAACTTACTCTGGCAGGACAAGGAAAACTAAGTATTTGCAAAGCTCAGCTAAAATGGGTGATGTTAAAGTGAAGTTTATGGGTTTGGCTGTTTAAGACTGTTTTATTGCATGTATTTAATAGACAATGGAAACAGTACTACAGAAATATTTCAAGAATTTCTTTTATATTTTGCTTGCAATAAATTAAGAGGTAAATACTAAAATGTGTTCTTAACTTATGTTTATTTTCAGTATGGGAACTCTGGAGGACCCCTAGTAAATCTGGTAAGAGCTTCTCTAAGTCCTGCTTAGTGTTGAGCTTATTACTTTTTAATTAAAAAAAAACCAAAATACCCCATGCAAACCAAGAAAAAAGCAAACTCCCCCCATCAGATATGTGATTTGGATATCTGTGATTGTGATATCTGGCTGACTACACAAAATTCACGTGGTTCTTACTAATCAGTTGTCTGTGTTTATGTTGGCTAAAGGCTACATTTGGATTTCAATATTTAGGATGTTTATGGTTTGCATAGTTTTAAACAAGTGTAATGTGGTTTTTTTGCTCAAGCCTTGCAAAAAGGGGAAAAAAAGCACATTTTACAGTGAGGTGTTTGCCCTTGTTTATCCTGCAGCTGGCAGTTCTTTTCTTTTGCACACTGAAACTCAGCTAAATATTTCTGAAATGTATCTACCCTTTCATTTTGAATCACACCAAAAAATCCACATATTTTCAGGATATTAGGGTTTATTAGCCAATATTGTAGAATGAACTGAAGCAGGTTGCAGAACTGTGTGAGAGCCCTCAGGTCTCCTGAGGGTACACAGGGTGAGTCCTCAGGAGGCACAGCACAGACTGAAACTCAGAACTATTCACAGTTTCTGCCTTGGAGAAGATTTGGCAATTTTTTTTCCACCCGATTCACAGCACACATTCAGTCACACTTAATCTTCACTTTAAAAAAACCTGTAGTTGGATAGTTTTTATCTGGGATGAACCAGAGAAAGAAACTGCTGAGGTTTTAAAAGAGATGACATCAGAGATGTTTCATCCAAAGCTCTTGGAGTTATACTGCCAGGAAAACTTTTGATTTTGGCAAACTGTATTTTTCTTTATGTTATTATGTAATAGTGGCTCGGGAGCAGTCGGTGCCATGCTTTATGTGGTGCTTGCTGAAATAAACACAGATCAGCTACAGAATGTGTTGCTCATCTGCTGAAAACATGAGAATTGCCCAGTTTTGATCTCTTCTGCAGCAAGAGGAATAATCACGTTGATTTTCCAAAATTCCTAAGTAGTGTTTTATCAATAGACTCAAAAAATTACGCTTAAAACTTTTAGAAAATTGAAGACCAGCTACAAAGTGTGAATTTATCTTAGTGACTGCTTGGAAGAAATGATCCATTCCTCTTTGAGGTGTTCCATATTTTCTAATAATGGCTTTTTTTTATTTCTCCAGGATGGCGAAGTCATTGGAATTAACACATTAAAAGTTACAGCAGGCATCTCGTTTGCTATCCCATCCGATAAAATAAAGAAGTTCCTAACTGAATCCCATGACAGACAAGCTAAAGGTACTGTGCTTCACTGCTTTGAAAGAGGAAAACATGAAAATAACCTGATCCAGTGGGTAGCATCACTGGCCATGGCAGGGGGCTGGAGATGGGTGACCTTTAAGGTCCCTCCCAACCCAAAGCATTCTGTGATTCTGTGAAAACAGTGACAAACCAGAAACCCAACAGCCTGCGAGGCTCTTTTGGTCAGGGCAACTGATCACGACCTATTTTCCTGTTTGCAGGAAAAGCTGTAACCAAAAAGAAATACATTGGCATACGAATGATGTCCCTAACTCCCAGGTAAGTAAGCCAGGTGTCTCCTCACCTTTCTGGAGCGTGGTCTCTGCATGCATTTGGACCAAGCTGTGGATGTGCAGCAGCACCTGGGAGGTTTGAGGCAGCACCGTGTGTCTGTGCGTGCTGCTGGCAGCTGCAGCCAGCCCTTGCCACCTTCTGCTCTGCGTCTGCCACGTGCTGGGACTCTCCTCCAGCCTCTCCTATGAGCTAGTTCTTAAACAACTCCTGGCTTTTTCTTCTCCTTAATGCTTCAGAAGAGAATAGCTAGTGGCTGTGACTTTGTCCTGGGGTTATATCCATGTTGTTGTATGTTTTCATGGCTTACATCAGCTACGTGCGCACTTCCATTTCTATAAAATTATTTTCATTAAACAGTTCACTTAATGTCAAATGAAGCTTCTGTGTGGACTTGCTTATTCATGCTCAGACTATAAGAGACTCATGAGCAGGTAATGCCATGTCCTGTAAAAATAACCAGAAGTTTTCCCTAGTGCAGGATCCACAGGTAGAACAAAACATTGAAACACATGGGGTTGGGGTTTTTTAGGAGGTGATTCTGTCCCTCTAATCTGCTCTGGGGAGACCCCACCTGGAGTTCTGCACCCAGCTCTGGGGTCTTCAGCACAGGAAGGTCATGGACCTGTTGAAGCCAGTCTAGAGGAGACCCCAAAGGTGACCAGAGAGGTTGAGCACATCTCCCATGAGGAAAAGCTGAGAGAATTGGGATTGTTCAGCCTGGAAAAGAGAAGCTTTGGGCTTGACCTAATTGTGACCTTCCAGTACCTGAAGGGAGCCTGCAAGAAAGATGGAGAGGGACTACATACAAAGGGCCTGGAGTGACAGGACAAGGGGGAATGGCTTCAAACTGACAGAGTGGGTTTAGATTAGATATTTGGGAAAAAATCTTCCCTGTGAGGGTGGGGAGGCCCTGGCACAGGGTGCCCAGAGAAGCTCTGGCTGCCCCTGGATCCCCGGAAGTGCCCAAGGCCAGGTTGGACATTGGGGCTTGGAGCAGCCTGGGACAGTGGAAGGTGTCCCTGCCATGGCAGGGGTGGGGACTGGATGGGGTTTAAGGTCCCTTCCAACCCAAATCAATCTGTGTTTCTACAATCTGCTAGTTCTAAAGCTTTGAAATGTTTTAACTCTGATTTTCTGTATCTATTGAAATGATTGTCTTTACCAGAAATAGACATTCAAAAGCTGCATGCATGCAAAAAGTGTAATAATTCCTGAAATATACATCTAAGGGTTAAAATGAATGCTGAAGTGACATTACCAATGTGTGCAAAACACCTCAGATCATGGTTATTAAGTGACTTCAGTAAAATGCGTGGGGGGGTTTTTTCCTGTCTTGACAAAATATTTTTTTTGCTATTTCTTCATTTTTCAGCAAAGCTAGAGAGCTGAAGGATCGCCATAAAGACTTCCCTGATGTTGTCTCTGGGGCCTATGTCATTGAAGTTATTCCAGAAACACCAGCTGAAGCGTAGGTTGAAGTACTTTTTTCTCAAAACCACTGCCACTGACTTAAGGGGGTAACGACTGGAGACTCTTCCCTGCCTAACTGGCTTTCTTCATTATGCTAAATTAACAAGGTTATGCCCATCTGATTGCTATTAGGTTGTCTGCTGGAAATGGATTTGTGGTTTCAGTCTGGTCCCTGATGGGCAATATTGTAACTCCATCAGGGGATTGCAGGGAAGCCCTGCTAGCCTTCCAGGCACAAAGGCAGGGATTCAGGGGGTGTGAAAACTCCTTTCTCGTTTTTCTCAGCAACTGCTTCCAAGGCATCTGTTGTACCAATGCCAGTGCTGAATAAAGACTTTTGTTCCTGCACTCTCCTTGGCCCTGCTGGCCACTCTGCAGGAGAGTGAGCGAGAAGCTTTGGGTCCACCTTGGAAGAAATGTCCAGCTCAGCACTGGCCAAACCCACCAGCTCCCCTGGCACACCCTGGGGCTGAAACCCTCTCTTGGCAGCAGGCACTCTTCCATGGGAGAGCTTTGTCAGCAGTCACATTACTGGAAGAGCTTTAGGGTTTGGACAACTGATTTTTTTTCCTCCTATTAGTCAGTACTTGCTCAGAAACTGCCCTGCTGGTTGGTGCCATGTCTGGCTGAAGCCTGGCAGCTGGGCTGTGGTCACTGGCACTGGTCTGGCTGGCTTTTGCTGGAGACACTTTCCTCTCAGGGTTTGCTTGATAGGAAACTGCTCAGTAATCCAGGGCAGGAAATGGGAAACCTTATTCATTTTCTGAAACTAGCAATCATTTAAGAGAGGAGCAAATCTTTGTGGCAACAAAGAGTCTTATGTGGCACCAAAGGCATGTAGGCAGAAAGCTGCTTGGGGCAGGCATGCATTACCTCTTAGGAAGACTGCAGGGGTGCTTGGATGATCTCTTTTTGGCAGTTTGGGTGTGGGATAAACAGTGATAGCTGTCCAGTGTGCTCTCTGAACTGCTGCTGTGTTTGTAGATGATCCTTGTTGGCACTGCTGGTCAGACAAATACTGGTGAGTGCCTGTAACGTGAAGGTATGTGTAGGAATAATTTGGCTGCTTCAGTGTGGGGCTGGAATTGCTGTCTTGGTGTTCAGGTTCAGTCTGAAGCTGCAGAAAAGTTATTTTAGGAATGTGGGCAATAGCAGAGAGTGAGAGAGGGACTTTAGAGAGGGAAAAGAAATGTGAGGCAGTGTAACCTTCTAATTTGGGCAGATCCAAATCAAGGTGCTCCATCCAAAGGCTGGCCTGGCAGTTAAAATGCAGCTCATGTTGGCTCTGTCCCCCCACTCCCAGTCCCCTTGCCCAGGGGTTTCCTTCTTCTGCTGATCTCTCCAGCACGTGCTGTGTAGATGTGCTGGTGGGGCACTGGAGCAGAGCTGGGGTGACCCATCCTGGCTGTGAGTCACATGGAGAGGCTGCATGAAAAACCATGCAATGACTTCCTCCACGAACATGTTTTGAGCCATGCCTTCTGTAGGCCACCAGATTTGTGCAAACATTGGCCAAGGGCATCCTGCTTGCAGGAGACACTCGTGTCAGGCGCCTTCTGTGGGTGGAAGAGGCCGATGAGAGGTCTGTGGTTTTGTGAAGGATTATGCTTGTGAAGGGTTGAATCATGTCTGATCTGTCTTGGTTAATTTTTCCATAACTTGGAGCCAGATCGTTGTGCAAGACTGGGCAAGATGTTGTGGTCTGTGGCATCCCTCACCAGCCATTTCTGGGTGCTGGCAGCAGCTCCAGCCAGCCTGGGGAGAGACACGGCCCTGGGTCTGCCCCATCTTGCTTTGAGTCAGGAAGGTTCAGATTTTGAGGTCAAAAAAAGGGATTTTGGCTGCTATGGGCAGCACAGGAAGGACAAACTTGATTTTTGGTGACCAGACTAGATAGCTACATGTGTTACTCTGCTCAGGTTTAAAACATGAAGGGTGGGTGAAGTGGCTGCCAGTAAGCTCTGTATGGAGAACAGGGACTGAAATTCCTCAGTAGCACACAGTGGCCCCTCAGGTTGCTTCTCTATGTATTCAGGAAAAAAAAGCTTGGGAAATCTCCTCTCTAAAATGAATCTGCTTTGTTGCAATTATTTTAGAAGGCAGATTCAACACCTAGGATCTTTATTGCAGAATTAATTGCTATTTGCAATGGTGAATTCCTTTGAAGACAGTGAAATATGGGATTCATCAAACTTGCACATCCATCAGATCCTGAGATTTCTGCACTTTATTGTAATCTTCACTGCTTCATAAATCCTGATTGCTTTTCTCATTCCTGCCATGTCTGCACAACTGCTGTTGGGTGGGAAATAGAAATAACCCAACAATCTTCTTTTTTTTCTCCCTAAAAATAAAACTGCAATTATAATAACCCATTGCTGCTTTGTATTTTCAGTGGTGGCCTGAAGGACAACGATGTGATTATAAGCATCAATGGACAGTCGATAAGCTCAGCCAGTGATGTCAGTGACATTATTAAAAAGGACAGTACGTTGCACATGGTTGTGCGCAGGGGCAACGAAGATGTTATGTTAACAGTAGTTCCCGAAGAAATCGATCCCTAACCAGAAACATGAGCTGGATTTCATGTTTTCTTTTAACAGCAATGGACTGCTTATATTCTCTCTGTGCTGGTACAGGAAACGTTAGACTTCTGACCAACATTCTGCTTGTTCAGTGGATTAGTATTGGCCAACAGAGTAACTTCTACTAGGTTTGAGGTGCAAAATCAGTGTAATTTCACATACTCCAGATGATAATTTTTTTCCTTCTGTATTATGTATGCAATGTATTCTTTACTGGCTTTTACATCCCTCGCTTAACGAATCAATGTTTGCTGCCCTGTGTTGAGTAGATTTCCCGTCATTTCCGCTGAGACTTCAACAAAACAAAACCCACGCACACAATGTGTGTTGTGGCATTCAGGTATTTATAGGTTAGCTGTGTTTTAACTGGAAATGCCATTGTGAAGGAGTAGTTGGCTTAAAAGAAAACACAATTGGGAAATAAAGTTTGGTTTATAAACACAAAAGGAATCCCAACCCAAATAACCTCCCGAGGATCCCGTGCAGGACTTTAATACTATGATATTTTCCTAGTGTTATTAAAAGAATTCAACAGTACTTCTTGTGAGTGACTCATTTTGCTTCCCCTTGTGGAGTGGTTTTCTTTAAATGGCACAGCTGCTTGGGAGGATGTGCTGGTGGTCTCCTTTTAATCATCATTTTAATCATGTGACTTATTTTTCAGTATGTGCTTTGTATTTGTGCTTTCGTTCATCAGGTCTCCTCAGCAAGGCTGGGTTGAATTTGTCACATTGCCTATGTCTTCCAGATGTTAATGCATTTTCCTTACTGTTTTAATTACAACTTCACCAATGCCTGGAATCTGTTTGCCCGCTGTAGAAATTGCCACATGGTGGATCACAGATCCCACACCATTCTGGTTCAGATATTAGGATGTCTGTAACCGTTTAGACCTGGCTTTAAGCTCTTTGAAACAGGCCTTGTTTATCCAAATCTGGAGTGCTGGTGTGTGTATGGACCTGGTTTTGACTCTGGCATATTGGGCATTCCTCTAACAGGCATTAATCTTTATACATATGTTTATTGATGCCCCTGAAGTTTGGGGGTGGTGAGTGGGTTTGTCTTGCTGTGAAGGAGAACAATCAAGTACACTTAATTACAAGTTAATTACTCATTGGGTAAACAATAGGCTAAGCAGCCTTCTCTTTCCTCTGTCGAAACATGTATTTCAGAGAATAAATCCGAGGGCTGTAGACAAGTTTTGGTGACCGTCATTCCTAAACAGGCTCTTTTAGAAAAAGAATGTTTTAGTAAACCTCTCCAGCTGGGTAGCTGGCAGTTCATGATTTTGAAAGGAAGGGCTGTATTTCATCCAAATGCAGCAATAAATCCTCTAGAGCTGGGCTCCTGACAGTGCTCCTTCTCCTCCCAGCTGTATTTCAGTTCTGTTTCAGTTTATCCCAACTTAAGGAGCCTCTGTTTCCTCAACTCCCAGTGCCTGCCCTTACTCACCTGTAAAGTTGCACATTAATTAACATGAATTAATTGCAGCGTACCTTTCAGTCCAGCATTGACTCCTGACAGGATGGAACACCTCATTACCAACTTGTGCCATGGCTGTGCTAAATCACACGTGTGAAAATCTGCCAAAACACTGCAGTGCTAAGCACTGACACTCTGCAATCCTTCCTGGCCCCAAAGATGCAAAGAGTGACCTTGCAGAAATGTTTTGTAGCATCTTTGCACTGCAAATGCATCTTGCTGATGTTGATTAATGTTCCAGCTTCCTGTTGAAATGGTGTTATGTTTTGCAGTCCATTTGTGCCCTGTGAAGCACGTAGTGGTGACATACAGCTCTCAGCAAAAATGAGTTTAAAAATCACCTGCCTTATCTAGTACTCCACCTAACCCAACTGGCAAAAATTAAACTAAAGCCCCAGAGCTAGGAAACTGTGTTTAAAACAGAAGTTATTTTTCATCTGCCTTTTTATTTCAAAACAAATGCTTGCACAATTTGCAGAGTTGATTGATTCTCTTTGTTCCTATTGCTTGTTTTTGTGGTCTCTTAATATGCAAACTCATTTATTTTCTTTGTGTGGGCATTAGGAAAGGAGCAAGTGAAATTCTGTAAATGGTTTTCCTGGGTCACTGGGATTAGTGAAATATTTGACCAGAATTCTAGACCTGAGCTCTGTCCAGTGGGATTTGAGATGGTCTCATATTGCAGCCATTTACTTTGAAAATGGTTTTCTGATTTACCTTCTCTTAATTAATTTCTGTGCAGTGGATATCGGTAACCACATAAATATCTCATGGAAAATGTTTAGAATTTACTTTTCTGGTATCTAACCATGCAGCTACCTAGATGGTTTCTTACAATCAAAGTATTCTCTAAATGATTTTTAAGTATCTGAAGTAAGATTACTGATAAGCAGAGATTGGAAGCAAAGTTTTTCTTTAATAATTAATTACCATGTATTTTTTATGTATTATGGGGCTATAGATCTGGAATGGTTTCTATGTTGCTTCAGCAGACAGTTCTTTCCAAAATGTAATTGAAAATACTTTGTGCAGAATACCTTTGGCACAGTTTGTATAAATATCAGTTTCCTGGAAATTTTATGAAGTGTTGGATTCTGTATCAGGGAAATTGGACATTCTGGCTTGATTTTCAGTATTTTGGAACATCTGAAATGGAAACTGGAGTTGCTGTGTGTGATGCTGAGTAGATGTGCTACATTTGTGTGCAAATGTGTACAAAGTACGTGTGCTGCATTTGGAGGTAGTTTCAAAATGCAGATTCACATATTCCATAAGGGAAAGGTCTTGAGCTATAAAATATTGTCATGACTAACAATTGTCTGGTTTCTGTGGCTTAGATGCCAAGAGGTAAAATCCTGTAGTTTTATTGCCAGAGGATTTATTTTTTTCTCTTTTTTCTCCTTACCTAGAACTGTTTTGTATTCACGTTAAGGTAGCTGAGGATATTTTTAAAACTATATCTTTCTAAATTATGGTGAGAGAGACGTTAGTAAGGCATGTTTAGATTATATACAGGTTCTTATTGTATATCAGAAAAGAACTGCAGAATTAACTGTACTGATTATATATTATATATTAAACTGATTAAAACTGCAGCTGCAAATACCCAGGAGAAATAGAAGTGATGAAGGTAGAAGTCACCAATCCAGAGCAGTGAATGATGAATGCAGTGAGAATTCAGGTCTATATGAAGGGAGGTCACTGTGTGAGTCCTTTTCCAGTCCCCTCAACCCCCAAACCCCATCTCTTGTGCAAGATCTGGCTGGGAAGTCAGAGCTGAACACTCTGGCCCCAGGATTTCAGCCAGTTCAGCCTCTTTGTGCCATTCCTCTGTAAATATGGAATAACTTGATCAGTTAAGGATTGTTTATTGCATAAAATCACTGCTAAAACCAGTGCATATGTAGTTGACTAATTGGGCAGAAAAAGGAGAGAAACTACCAGAGCAGCTCACCAATTTAATCTATCTACATCTGCTGGGAAGTTTTCCTCCAATTTTCAGGGTTTTGTTTAGTAGTCATGGTAGTGCAGCATCTGTCCCCATAAACTTTCTGAGGAAGTGTGTAATAATTAGCAACTGATTAGAAGGAAAGTGAGTCAGAGTTAAAGCATACGAGTCAAATTTACTTAATGTGGTAAAGAATTCACTTTAGGAGCTTGGAAATACTGCATAACACGCTGGAGAAGAAAATTAAATATTTTTTCTGGTCGTTTTTTGTTCAGTGTTTATGCAGAGACCACAGTGATTTTCAAAGTTTGCCATGTGGATATTTGAGGGAGATGGACTGTGTTAACAGCAGTGCAGTGTAATCTTCCTTAATGGTGCAGGTCACACCTCCAGAGAGGAAAATACATTTGTGAGGTGCTATTGATTGAGAAAGCTGTGATTTAGGCTGTGTCCATGCAGTGACTAGGATTTGCTGTGTCTGCCTGGACAATCTCTTTCCCAAAGTCCCTGGAAGCTGAGAGAGAAGCAGCAGCCCTTGGCCCTGACCCTACAGCTGCAGTCCTCCAGGAAAAATAGGTTTTTTTAATAGAATCAGAGTGAACTGGGTTGGAAGGGACCTTAAAGACCATCTAGTCCCACGGGCAGGGACACCTTCCACTGTCCCAGGCTGCTCCAACCCTCGTCCACCCTGGCCTTGGACACTTCCAGAGATCCAGGGGCAGCCACAGCTTCTCTGGACAAGCTGTTCATAAGGACCTGTGGACAGGTAAGTCCACGAGAGGGCGAATTGAAGCTAAAAATTCATCCTCAGCCTCTGTGGAAGCTGTGTCTGGGACATGTCACCATGATCTGGGGCACTGTGTGTGGCTGTGCTGAGGGGGTGACCTCCTGCAGGAGGAGGGGATGCAGGGGGAAAAGCAAATGTCTGTGGAATCTGAACTTCATGTCTGCTCAGAAAGAAGTGCTGAAAGCTGCTCTCAGAAAAGTTGATTCCAGTCTTCCAAGGAGCCAGGCAGTTCTGGCAAGGAAAAAGTAGATTTTGTCTGCATCTCATCTCCAGTAAGTTCATGTGTCTGGCAAGGAAGGAGAGTCAACTGTCTGATTTGGAAAACTAGAATGTTTCAGCATGCTGTGACTGTTTTAAAATTCTTTGCACCAACCTGCAAATCAACCAGAAAACAGACAAATATAACAGAAAAGGAGCTGTAGCTGCCACTCCCTGGTAAAAAACAAATCTGTAATAAAACCCAACTGTATTAATAGAAGAATAAATGTACATTTCCTCACATCTCAATCAACATTTGATTTGGAAGTCGGGATCTTGAAAGGAAACCTTTCTCTTGAAGAGGAGCTGGCAAAAGAATGCTTCATTTCACCAGTGTGGTTAGGGGGATATGAATATTTTACTGATGTAACAGAGAAGGGTTTACAAACATGAAAATGTTACATTGGCATAAACAGCTATGTAAAGGATAATCACATACTGAAGCTATGACATGCATCTTGGTTTTGTTTTGCAGCCTAATAGTTTTGCTTTTATTTATCCTCAGCTAAAGGGTTTTAATGTTTGTTTGTTTAATGAAAAAGCGCTTCCACAGAGAAGGCAGGGCTGTGCAAAAGGAAAAGCTCCCCTGGGATCAGTTCCAGCCTGTGCAGTGAGGGACACTGCAAACCTTTTCAGTCCTGCAAAGGGCTTCCTCTGCTCAACTTGTTTTATTGCCCAAAGAATAGGCAATTTTCTTTCTTCTAAATTAAAAGCCAAAGGTTTCTGCTCAACCCTGTCTCTGCCCACAGATATTCATAGTGTCATTTGCTTTGGTACACAAATACTGGGCACTGCAGCTCCATTCTTGTCACAATGCCTCTGAAGACAGAGGACAATTGTCCTCAGTGATTGTTTTATTCTCTTTCTATCTCAGGCCACATTTTCTATCTTGTCCTCCTTACTGGACACATATTTTTAGTTGGTCCAGATCCTTTTTGAGGTGCCCAGACTGGCCACAGGGCATCACTTGCAGCCATATGGAGAGAGTAAAGCTGCACCTTCTAGAGACTCAGAAGAATACAGCAGTTCATTTGTCTGTAACTAGCATGGAGTGATGGTATATAGGATTATATTCATTTTTTTAGCTCTGGTTTCAGTCTGTGAGAGTCTGAAATTGCAGCCTGAAGATTGAATAAGACATCATGTACTTTCTCATCTTCATCACTGAAGTGCTTCAGACTTGCTTAAACAGAAATGATAGAAGCTTTATTCCTAAAATTGAAAGAGTTGATTATTTCACCTACCTCAATCCAGATGTCATCATATCCAGGTGTTACCACAGGGAAATCTTTACCTAAATTCAATATAATTTTAATGTGACTATAACATGCTATTAACCACTTATTTTATGCAATTGTAAATCCTGCTATTTAGAATTAACCATTATTCATTACATTCAAATATGGTAATTGCCCATGCAAGCCCCTTGATCTAAAATGACATACACAAATTACATTGCATTAATGATGTTGTCATTACTAAAATCTGAAGCTTGCACTCATTACAGGAGAAGAATTACCTGCCAACCTGCCAAACATTTGCACTTAACAAAATTACTAATATTTTAAACAAAAATGCAGTCTTTCAGAAGAGGTTAACTTCTGGATTTCGGGATGCCCACATTAAAATCTGATCTATGGCAATTCACTTCCTTAAGTCTGTTTACTTTGCCTACATTTCTCCTGGGCAACAGGGACTCAGAAGGGTTAATACAGGATTTCTAAGGTGAGCCCATGTCCAAGAGAAGTGTATTTAGGTTCTCCTGTGGAAGTGAGCACTGCTCAGAAAGCCAACAAGATGGACAATCAGCACTGAGCTTATGGGAGTGAGACAGCTTTGTGTTTATTATGAAAGGAATTTTTGCTTTTCCTGTTGTTTGAGCCATTCTGTGGAAGATCTTGAATGGGAATGTGGAAATGTGCCCTGTTGTTTCAGGTCTCATTGAAAGTGAAGTAGTTCAGCAGGATGCTGAACAGATTGCTGGTGCAACTGAGGAAGGTGGCAGGGCTGGGTGTTGACAAGAAATGTGGTTTTCTGAGAGGATTTTGCCACCAAGTTTTGCCTGACACTTCATTATTGTGATGAGCTGCCTGTATGTATTTTATAAAGTGGAGGTTGCAATTCTTGCAGCCTTGCAATCTGTTTGGGATCTGCTTTAGGGCATTTTCTGTTTCTATATCAGATCCTTGCCAAACCTTGGCCACAGCAGGGAAATTGTGCTTCCAGGAGAGTCAGCAAAGAAATAGAATTGTTTTATTTAAAACAATGGCCACAGAAAATGATTTCCAGACATTGGGCAGTGGCTCTGAAGAACAAGGAATGGGAAATGGCACAGAAAGCTAAGGCAGAGAAAAGAGCCTGGATGTGATTCCAAACCCCCTGTGGAAGGCCAGTGCAGGAGTGGGGAGCTGGGGCTGTCTCCACTGGGAGCATCAGTGGCAGGCTGCAGCTGTGGCTCCTGGCTGGTCCCCCAGAGCAGGGAGCTGCACTCAGGTGTGGCTGGTCAGGCATGGCTTTGCTGAGCACTTGGGTTTTCTGAGTGGGAGGTTCCCAGGATACTGTTGCAAATGTCTGAATTTCTGGCATTTGGTGTTGGAAGTCAGTTTTGATACAAAACAATTCTTCAAATACAATTGCAGAGCTCAGTCCTGTGTCTGTGTTGGTTAAACAGCTCCCACCATGAAGGGCATTTTTGTGCTTTCCTTTTTGTCTTTTAAATGACTTTATGGATACAGTCTCTCTCCTTTTAATACAAATGCCCTTGGCTCTGACATTTTTTAGTCTGGCTGTGGTCTTAAGTATTTTGTCAGGGTGTTTGATGCAATTACAGGTCATACTGAGAAAAGGAGGCAGAACTGCAAAGTTTTTTACCAGCAGTGATCAGCCCAGCTGAATCAATGGAATCATTGTCCTAAATTGAAAAGCAGGTGGGATGGATTATTTAGGAAGTTGGCCAAACTGTATAGGCAGCAGTATGTGTTAATAATATATAGCACTGTTTCTTTATGCTCTGGGTGAGAAACTATGTGGGAAGATTGTAAATATTTGTTTGACAGTAGTGTTTAAACTTTATTTAATAACAAAACAAAATGCCTTAGCATTTTGGGGGGTAG
The DNA here is from genome assembly GCA_013400855.1 of Buphagus erythrorhynchus. Lineage (NCBI taxonomy): Eukaryota > Metazoa > Chordata > Aves > Passeriformes > Sturnidae > Buphagus > Buphagus erythrorhynchus. The sequence goes on from VZTT01051079.1 coordinate 37,983, forward strand.
GGGAACTCATGACAGGTTGTGAGCATTAACATCAACTTTGGGTCTGGAGTTCTTAGTTGCAAGTAAATGCAGATTTTCAAGCTGTAATAGCTGTCAAGTGCTTAGGTTTATGGCCACGTTTTTACTCTTCAATGAAATTTCATGGGATTGTGGTTTAATGGATCATTCCACTAATTATTTTCTTTTCTTGGTTCAGCAAACAATAAAATCTCTCAGACCCACCCTCCTCCTGCAAATCATAGCAGTGCATTTTTCAGCCTCTGCTGCTTGTTGGGTAAGAGATTAAATTTGTTCAACAAACATAAGGCAAGATCCAAGGGAGATCTGGGATGGATGGAAGCTGAACTGCCCTTCCCTTATCTCTTGCTGGCATCAATTGCCACAAACCTTGGAGATATTTAAATCTGATTATTGGGACTCAGACATTTAGCAAGTGCCAAAAAGGTCTGAAATGGTGGCAGATACCAGCAAGTGCCAGATGAGGGTACTTCAGACAGGAAAGCAAAAGCTGTTTTCTCTCTGAGCATGAGTGGTTCCCATCTTAAAATTGCTTAAGAGTTATTCTATTCAGTAAAGAAATGGCCCAGGTCAAATCCATCAATCTCATCCCAGAAAACCAACCTAAACACTTCATTAGCAGCTGGCCAGGGTTGGAGAAGTCTCTCTGCTTCTACTTCTGTGGTGCCAGGCACAGAGAATTGCAGGGTAAGGAGAAGCTTTCTGCAATTTTAAACGTTGTTTGAAAGTGTGGAAACCTCAGTCCCAGTCCCTACTCTAGGTTTCATTATTGTCTCTGTTGCAGTAGCTGTTTATGTAGATCTTGGGTATTAAGACATCCTGATGACAAGGATATTCTCAATAATTATATTTTTCATTTATTTTTCCATTGCCATTGACGCTTTATCTGTCTTCCCAGCTGCAGGCCTGAGTGTGTTGATTTAAGGAGTGGTGACTTTATGTTCATACAAAGGAATATCTTGTTCTCTGGCATGGTGTGTGAAATATTGGGGTCATTGCTACCAGAAATCAGACAGAGATCAAAGAGTTCCTGTTTTGCACGATGTCCCCTTGCTGAAAGGCAAAAGATTTCTGTTCCCTCATGCTTATATTTGGTAAATAAATCTTGTTGTATTCAAAGAGGTTGGTGTTCATTAGCTGGGGTGCGTTGGAGCCAGTGGAGGTCTGGGAAAGGGAGGAGTGTTGGAAGCAGATGAGGTGCAACCAAGAGGAACACAAGATGAGACAAGGCACAAGTGTCCTTTCATCTGCCTAGCACTTTTCCCAAATAATCCCAAGTCCCCTCACTTCCTCAACAGTTCAACATCTCTTCCAAGCATGGGAGAACAATTCAAAAGTAGCAGAGCTGGTTGCTTAATAAATGTTTCAGCTGCAATCTTTCACCGACTCAAAGGAACTGTCTCAGGCTCTCAGGTTCTTCAAGCTTTAAAAAATAAATTGGCTCAATTTTCTATTACTTTATTTGAAACATCTTATTATGACAGGTCCAGAACAGAAATTTTTACACTTTATTATTTTGATCAAATGAAATTCTTTGCTGAATTCAGCCTGAATTTGTGCTGAGCTTTTTTTCTCCCTATTTTTCAACTCTGCTCCTGACTGGAATATGGTTACTGCTCTGGAATGTCATCGATCCTAAGTATCATAAGAACAATAAAATTATTTGCTTATACAGCTCTTGGCTCTCATGGAGATCAGTCCCCACCTGCTTACCTCGATGCTCTCATCCATAACTCACCAGGCACGAGTTGTTTGGACAAACACTCTGTGCCCTCCTGTGAGCTGCTGGTGTGGATCTGAATGTCATTCCTCTTGGGGATGAGGGGAGCAGAGGGGAGGGGGCTGGGAAAGGAACAGCAAGCCAAGAGAGAGAAGGTACAAGAGGAATGAAGAGAGGAGACCCCCACAGCCAGGGGAACTCAGTGTCTGTGTGTTTGCAGCCATGACTTCTCTGTTGGTACCTTGCAATCAAGATCTTTAATTGGGTCTGTTCCATCTGTGCATGGGCTCTCAGACATCCATGGTGACACACAGGCACAGCTGTATAACAAGGAGAGCAGCAGGAGAACTGAAGGAAAGCTGCAGGGGTGCAGAAGGAATCTCTAGAGGATCAGTGGAAGGGCTGTAAGGCTGAGCTAAGCAGCTGGAGATGACAGGGACAGAGCAGTGCCAGCAAGCCTTCTACAGGGAAAGTCAATTTGACCCTGTTTTCTCTCCTTGCCAGATGCACCACTGTACTTAAGGAACACATTTGTAACTTAATGGCCAGTGAGAAATGGAACCAAGAGCAGCAGAGGGATGGTAGGAGGCCTATAAGGAAGGAACTGGTGTTCCCACGGCCAGGCAGCAAGGCTGTGTCCAGTGTCAGATTAAATCATTTAATCTTCCCCATCCCAAGCAAACACAGCTTAATCATAAATCTTGGTTTCCTGATGCAGTGAAACCATTCCTGCCTGACAATTTGCTTTGGTGTCACTTGTGCAAACAAACTTTGGACGGAGGTGCAAGGGAAGTGAACAGATGGGGAGATTGGACAGGCAGCAGGGAAGCATGGAGCCTATTTCAGCATGGGATTGGTGCTTGCTTTCTGGCCCTTGCCATACCCTGTTGTAGGGGAGAAGCATCACTGAAGCTAGAATAGAAGTTATGGTATCAATTGAATTTGAAAGAGTTAGTGGGAGCTGACTGCTTATCACAGTTTTAAAAAAGTATGAACAACTTGCATCCTTTCTCCTATCCAAAGGACAAGCATTTCGTTGCACTGTCAACTTTTAAAGCAAGCATGGATCCAAACTGAAACTAATGTTTCTACACATTCTCATCAAGTTCCAGCTCTGGTTAAATGAGCCAAGAGTCAAGAAAGTCCCCCACTCCATCAGCCATCCCACCTGGTGGGAAGAAAGGTCTTTTTGTGCAAAAAACCAGGTCAGTACCAGAGCACCATTTTGCTGCTGGCTCTTTGAATTTTTTTCTGCGATGTCAGGGTAGTGACCACTGCAAATGAAGCAAATGAAATTAAATGGAGGGGGTGGTTTAACAGGAGCCAGCTGATGTCTTGACTACTGACCCAGCAGCTCTGGTGCTTTGGTGTGTTCCAGCCAGCTCTGCAACCGTCCCACCTCAGGGCATGGCTCAGTTGTATCTAATTATTAAACTGTATTTAAGAAAGTATGAAATGCCATGCAGGAAATGGGAATTTGGGGTAGAAAACATGAGGAACAGCCCTGTGAACACCAAAGTTAGAGGAGATGGAGGAAGAGGAGGTGCCAGACCTGAGATGTCCCCACAATCCACAGGGGCCCCTGTGCTGTAACAAGAGCACATTTCCTGAAGGAGCTGTGGCCGTGGAGAGCTGATGCTGGATTATCCCGAAGGATAACCTGTTGGTTTATGCTGAAGGACTGCAGCTCAGGGGAAGGACCCATAATGGGGCATGAGAAGAGAGTGAGGAGGAGAGCAGCAGTGACAAACTGCCATGGACTGACCATGGTCCCCCTGTGCCACTCAGTGAGAGGGAAGGTACAGGAGGGGAATGAAGAAATGACCTTGAGCCTGGCAAAAGAGGGAGTGGGGAAGGTGTTGTTTAAGTTAACTGTGTTTCTCACTACACAAGTCTATTTTAATTGGCAATCAAGATATTTTTCTATAAGCTGAATCTGTTTTCCATGTGGCAGTAAGTGATTTCCCTGTCCCTATCTCAACCCATGAACTTCTTCACCTTTTTTCCTCCTCCTGCCCTCTTGAGGAGGAGGAATGAGAGAGGGTCTGTGTGGGTCCACCACACTTCCCTTTTATCTGAGGACCTGAGAGCTGGGCTCCACACAGAGAATGCCAGTCCTGGAGTGGGATGGCCATGCAGTGGCCATGCAGTGATTGCCATTGGGATCTCTGTGGACCAGTCACCCTGAACTCGGGGTTGTCTCACATGTTCTCTTTTTGTGTTCAAATAGTACCAATTTTCATTGACTTTTGAATGGTTTTAGTCTGGTTTTATTTTTCTTTCATCTCTCCAGGTCTGCAATAGCTGCCCCAACATGTTTATCAAGCCACATCCCTTACTTCCTCCAGTCCCTCCAAAAGACTGGACTTCCTCCACCTGCCTTGCAAAACCATGAGAATAAAAGTCTCCCCATGTTTACAGAGTCAACAAACTGTTTGCATGTCTAACTAATACTTTCCTTTTTCTCCCCATCCTCACAATGGAGTTTGTGCCTCCTTTCTCTTTTTTATCCTCTTTTGGCTCTCCTGGGCTGTGTGAGGTTGAGTTTGGTCATTGATTGTCCAGGAATGTTGCATTGCATGGTTCAGGAGGCACAAGAAACCTGTTCCTGGGTTTCTGAGCAGTAATTTGTTTTCCAATCAGTAATAAATCCAAAACTAACAGCAGGAACAACCAGGATGTCAAATTTTTATCTACTAGAAGTTTTTGCACGTTCTCTCTAGAAAAGAAAATGCAGAATTCTGAGTTACACAGATTACTAAGACCCTGAGACTTTTTAAAGATTGATTGAACTTTGAAGACAACCCTACTTTGAATTGAGGCTCTTCCAGGCTAAGAGGTTTTCTTTCTGAGGTTTTATATACTGTTCAAATATTGCCAAATTTGCTGTGCAAATGTGGGTTCTTTGACAAGCACTTGGATCCACTGAAATCATGATCTGAGATACTTTCTCTTCATAAAAATCCATTGTAAGTTCCATTGGATGCACTTACTTATTTATTACCTTAAATCTGTTGTAAATCCCAGGGGGACAACTGTGTCAGGAGTTCTGCCAAGTTCTTAAGAGCTTCAGAAATAGAGAATTTGGGATGAATTTTCACTTATTTTATGTATTTGCCCCCATCTCCAGACTTAGAGCCCTTGTTCTCTGGGAAGGTTTTGTGCAGTTTAACAATAATTAGTGTACAACCACTGAAGTTTGGCTTGAGTTTGTATCAAAAGTCAAAAGATTACTTTTGATCAACTTGCAGAGCTTAAACATCCTGAGTCTTGCTGCCCTGGTGAGGATAGAGCACACTTAGGGATGAACAGAGGGAGAACAGAAAAAGAAGAATGTACTCACTTTTACTGTATGTTTTTGTGACATCTATTAGGACAGAGTACAAAGGGTTTCCATAAGCCCTTGGATTGATTCCCACTGTAGTCCTACCCTTCCACATGTTCAGTCACAAAAAGAAAAGCACATTTTGCAGCCTAAAAAGCAGCTTTGGCTCAGATACAGTGCAAACTCAAGAAAGGGACAAGTTACATTAAGTGACAGCAAGAGAACTCCACAGCCAAAGAGGGATGGAATGGAAAAATAGCAGCAACTGCAACCACTTTTGATCTCTGCTTTCCCTGGATCAGATGCCAGGTCTTGCCTTCTTGTAGAACCAGGAAGCTGTAAATATTGGTTTACAAATCAAACTTGTGGTGATGGAAGTCAGGGAAGTGAGAGCAGCGGGGAATGTGGTATTGAGCTATAGAAACCAGAGATTGGGCTGCTGAGCTGCACCCTTTGGTGGCTCTGCCTATAAATTCTGGTGTCCCCCTGCATCAGGAGCTCCAAGGAGATGGCTGCCATCAGGATCTTGTCTTGGATGGTGGTGATAATCCTTCACATTCAGGTGGATGCAGGTAAAGAACTTCACTTTCAATCACCTTTGTAGTTATATTTCACCTTGGGCTAAAGTTGAGATTTAATGGTTAAAGAGGATTTACCAACATGGCTCAGCTCTTTTGAAAACCATGAGCAGGTTGAACCTATGAGCTGAGCAAATCAATGTTATAAAAACTGCTTAATTAATTTAATTTTTTCCCATAATTTTTCGTAAAGAGCTTAGTAAAGGAAATTAAAATTAATATACTGCAAAGCCAATGATAACATTTTCTGATCCATTATATTGGGATAAAGGATTTAAAGACTCATAAGCATTTTCTGGACTAAATACAGGTTTGTTTTAAAGACGGTGAGGTGTACAAGTTGTGAGGTTTATATTTGATTAGGTACATTGTTGCATCTAACCCTTTGGTGTTTAATAACAGTGCACTAGATAAAACAAGTATGGCACATATCCCTGTCCCCATTATTATTATAATTAATAGATTATAATGGAAAGTACTGTATTTTTTTATTAGTCTAATTTCCCATAGGCTAATTCCTGTTAGGAGTGTAATTTAATTTGGTTGCAGAGTCAATGGTTTGCCCAGCCACTTTCATCCCTTTGGGGACCAATAAAAATACTGGTGGGTCTGGTGGGAGGGGGGATATTTCAAACAGGGTGAAATAGGCTTTTTGTATTCAAAAAACACTTTTCCCCTTTCCAGGTGAGACTTCCCTGACTGAGCAGGTTGCCAGCCTGGTGCTGGGAGAGACAAAACCTTTATTTTTAAGCAGCTGCTGTTGCATCCTCTATGCAGGGATGGAAAAACATCAGAAGTGTTGCCACAGCTGCTCTCTTTCCACCCCTTCCTCTTTCAGGTGTAAAGTTCTGGAATGAACTTGACTTGAACTAATGAATTAAAAGCAAAAACCTGCTTTCCTTTTCCATGCTCTCACACAGCAGAAAGAAATAACATTCAGGGCTGTTTCCAGGCTCAGGTTTTTAATGCCCCCCTTATTTGCTCCCTCCATAAATATTTGAGGTGCAATTAGTGATACTGAAAACTAAGCTGGGATGTTGACGTTCAGCTGGAAAATACTGAGTTGCTGTTTAACCCTTTTATTACCATCCAGCTAATTTAGATTTAAAGCCTTGCATGTGTGAGGAACAGCATGGTGGTATGTGTTGGAAAGTTTCCTAATATCTGAATAAATGACACTTGTCCCTTGTCAGGACCTTCTGCATTCAGAAATCACTTCAAACACAGACTGTGAGTTTGAGAGCCACTGTCACAGGTCTTATCAAACATGATATTAATGAGGGCATATTCCCACCTCTCAGGCTGTCCATACAGAGCAGGGTTTTTATCCCCAGCAGTAGCTGGAGCTAATCCACTCCCTTGCAAATCCACTGACATCCCTTTGCCAGTGCCACCAGGGGATCCTGTGCATGCAAACTTCTCATCCTCATTACTTAATTCATGTAATGTTCCTTCAACATATTTTTTCTTGTTTTTGTTTCTTGTGTTAACACTAGCAGATTCTCCAACAAAAATGCCTCTAACAACAGATAACTTTAAAGTTATAAAAAAATGTACATTGTTTATAGTTGGCCTTGCTAAATATTCTCTCTCCAGGCTGATGAAAACTCCTTTAGTCCAGTGGTAGCCAACATACCAAGGTAGTCAGTGTCCTTCAGACTGGGGTCCCAGATGCTGAATGCACCCATATAGAATCCACATATGGCAGCACATATGTGCACTTAAAACACAGCATATAATTGTATATTTGTTGCTCCTCTCACAGAAAGAATGAGAGTTATCACTGCAATGAAGAGCTTAATTAAATCACTGCTTGGGTTAAAAGCTTAGGGTAATAAAGCCAGGTTAAAAGTGAAGACTAAAAATGCATCAGTTTCTGAGTATCTCTGAAAACCCAAAGCAAATTTATGCACAGTTTAAACAGACAAATTTTGTCTGAATGCAGGTTTGTAGACTGCTTTTCAGTGCCCTACGTATGGACAGAGCAGGACTTACATGAAATGCCGTTATTAATTGTAGTTAAAAGTTTGGAGCTGTCACCTGATCCAAAAACTCCAGGAAAGAGATCACCTTTGTCCGCGTGCCAGAGCCCTGTCCTGCGGGACACCTCTGATCTCTTGGTGCCACCTGGAGGCTTTCCATCAGCCCTAGCAGCCAAAACCCGTCTTTGACCGAGTTATTGACACCAGCCGAGTGGTATTGATGGAACCAATGGTGTTGGAAGTGGGAGGGAATGAGAGGCAGCTTAGATGTGGTGGGAATGTGAGCAGAACCTGGGACAGGGAGCTTTTGGGGACCCTCTTTTTACCTGCAGCTGTGCACGATGAAAATAATGAGATGTGCAGCCCTCCGTTGTCACTGGCCTTGTTCTAATGACCTCCCAGATATTTTATGTCATCTTCACTTCTGTTGAGGTTTTCACTGTTCTTGATTTGGAGAAAGAGGCAGTTTTTCACAGCCTATTCTCATATCAATAGTAGAGCCACCAGCTCCTGATCAGGTCAGGTGAAACCAGATAAAATCAAAGAATCGTTCCAGCTGAAAAATACCTGTAAGATCATCGAGTTCAACCATTAACCCAGCAGTCTCACACATTTACATGTCTACATGTGCCACATTTACATGTTCTTTAAATCCCTTCAGAGATGGGACTGCACCAGTGCCCTGGGCAGCCTGTTCTTTCCAGGAAGGCATTTGCCCCTATCTCCAATCTGGCTTGAGGCTATGTACTATCACTCACTTGGAGAAGGGACTGACCCTCACCTGGCTCTGTAGGGAGCAATAACGCTCCCCCTGATTCTTCTTTCTTCCAGGCTGAGCCCCCTCAGCTCCCTTGAGTGGATCCCATCCAGCCCCACAGACTTGTGAATATCCAAGTGGTGTAGCAGGTCACTGACTGCTGCCCCTTGGATTATGGGGGTTTGTTCTGCTCCCCATCCCTGTCTTCCAGCTCAGAGGGCCGGGTAAAACTGGACCAGAAAACTGATCAAGTTTAAAGGGGGCAGTTGCAGGTTTTGGTGGGCTTGCAAAGAGTCTTGATGGTTAATGGAAGAAAAAACTGCTGAGATTTACTAAGATAGAAATCTCCTGGATCTAAAGTTCGTTGGCTACAAATTCCAAGAGATTGAAACAGAGTTTGAGGAAGTTGCATGTTAAATTTGCCTTGCTGAACTTCACATATGCTATCCTATTTTTTTCTTCTTTAGAAACAAGAGGTCCCCCAACAACTGCTGTCCCCGCGACTAGTAAGTAGAATTTACCAGATTGTTCCTTTATACAATAATGATAGATTCATGTTTTCAACATAGTATTTATTCTTGGGAACAAATTAGTATGATTAAAAGCTCCCATTTTCTGTAGGGTGGGAACAGGGATGTACGTGAGCAGTAAATTATCTGGGAGGAAGGAATCTGGGGATGGCTTTGCCCTCCAGCAACCAACGTTCTTGCTAGAAAGAAAACGATCTGTCACTTGTGCCCTTCACTGGGACCTTGACTCACTGGGGGAAGGGTAGAGACCACTGACAGCTCCCAAAGACTTGGTCCTAATTCTCTTGCTCTCTCTGTGGTTTTTTTCCCTGCTTGTTCTCCTCCACAGCTGCATTCGTATATGATGGTGAGTCTGTCTGCCAGGGTTCTTGTCATGTCCCTGGGCCCAGGGATGGGATGTGCCTGCCCCTGCTGCCCCAGCCTCTCCAACCCACCGTGTGGGAGCTGAGAAGGGGCTGCCAGCCCTGGGCTGTGCTGCAGGTGGATGCAGCCATGCCCAGAGAGGATGTGGGATGTCATTGCCTGGACCCAGAGCACCACTGGCTTGACCAAGGGGTTTGTGTCTCTCAAAGAGCTGCAGCTGAGACTGAGCAGTGGGCCCAACCAGTGTGCAGGCAACGTGGAGATCTACTACTTTGGAGGCTGGGAGAAGGTGTGTGGCTACCTGTGGGACATGCAGGACGCCAAGGTGGTGTGCAGGCAGCTGGGCTGTGGCTTCCCTCTCACAGCCACACACTCCTTCCCCTCGAGCAACTCGTACCCGTACATGATTACCGAGGTGAACTGTGTGGGCTACGAGAGCTACGTGTGGGAGTGCCCCTACAACTACCAGTACAGTGTCTGCCACCAAGGACATGCTTCTGTTGTATGCTCAGGTGGGTGTCTGTGTTTTGGTGGCATTTTCCTGAAGAAAATACATCTGGAGTGAGGTGGGATGAAGGCTGTCCAGCCCTTGTTCCGTGCTCAGCAGGGCAGCAGCAGCATGTTGTGGATCCACGTCCCTGACACAGAGGGTGGCGTTTCAGAGGGGGCATCAGTCTCACGTTTGCAGTCTGTACCTGGGAAATCTGGGGTTTGGGCATCACTCCTGCACAGAGCAGGATGTGAGGAGAGGGATGGTTTTTAGTCGGGCCAGCCTCCCTGTGGGTCCCTCCATAATTTTCCATGAAATTAAATACATGCTCCAAGGGGAGACAAGCAGTCCTAGTGCCTCACAACCTCTGATTTTCTCCTTCCAGACTCAGGAATAACAGTGCCTCCAACAGCAGGTAACCAGAGATTTCTGTTTATATTTGGTTTTTCCATGGGTTTTTCTTTCTCTGGGATGGTCTGTATAGACTACACTTACAGACCCTGGCTGATGTCCCTAGCATTCAGGGAGATGCAGGATTGCTTGGGATTCTTTGGGATTGAACAACCACTTCTTCTGTGGGAGAGATTTGGCACTGGTCTTCATGGTGCATCAGTGAGGATGTTTTTGAGCAAGTGCTGGTGCAGTTGGCACTGCAGCCATCTCAGTCCTGCCACATTGCAGTGCTGACTGTGAGCTTTGGCCTTCACTGGGGTTCAACAGGGTTCCCATTGGAGAGGGGGGACTCCCAGCTGGATGATCCCCTTAGGCAAAGCACTGCTTGCTCACCTGCTGCTCTCTCCCTGCAGTACCAGATGTCTCCAGACCGATGCTCCCCAGGTCACGGACTACAGCAGGTATGTCCAGAGGAGCTATGGGGTTGGACTAGTTCCTGCCCTCAGTTACACATCACAGAATCACAGGATGATGATGTTGGAAGGGATCTCTGGAGTACATCTGGTCCTACCCCCTGGCTAAAAGCAGGATCAGCCAGAGCTGGCTTTCCAAGACCCTATCCAGAGGGCTCTTGGCTATTTGGCACCTCTGTGGGCAACCTGTGTCTGGGCTCAGTCATCCTAGCAGAGACAAAGTGTCTCCTGATGTTCAGAGGAGACCTCCTGTGTTTCAGTTTGTGTCCATGGTCTCTTGTCCCCTCACTGGGCACCACTGGAAAGAGCCTGGCTTTTGGAGAGGGTTGACTCCCAGCAGGTTGGATCTCTTAGGAAAAATGCTGGGAGTCAACCCTGCTGATTTCTCCCTGCAGCACCAGGTACCTCCAGCTCAACTTCCTCTCTGTCACTGACAACATTTAGGTCCAGAGGAGTTAACAGCTCTGATTATCTCCTTCCCCAGATGTCCCACTGGACAGCTAACCCCATGGATTTGGGTTACTGTATGAGCTGAGCACAACCCATGCCCTGGGCTGGAGGGATGCAGGGAAGATGTTTTGGGGCTCCCAGGAGGGAAGGTCTCTGTGGGGCTGTGGCAGACCCTCCTTGGTGGGGCCATGCCCTTCTCTGACAGATTCTGGTGATGGGATAAGACCTCTCCGCCCATTCTACTCTTTTCCTCAGGGAACTTCTCCTGTGGTGGCTTACTTCAGGGATTGTCTGGCACCATCCAGAGCCCGGGGTACCCCAGCTCCTACCCCGACAACTCCTACTGCGTGTGGCGCATCCGGCTGCGGGAGCGGGCCCGCAGGATCCAGCTCCAGTTTACGGACGTGGAGTGAGTCCAGCCGGGCCGTGGCTGTGGGCTCGGGGCCTTGGCAGCCTCTGCCCGAGCACCGGGCGAGGCGGGAGCAGGGCTGGGGCCCTGCAGCCTGCCGTGCAGACACATCCTCTCCCTGCAGGCTGGAAGGCAGCAGCTGCTCCTACGATGCCATCGAGGTGTTCGATGGAGGGTCCCCCGAGGCCTGGCGCCTCGGCCTGGTCTGCAGGGACGACCATCGTGTCTTCAACTCCTCCGGGAACCAGCTCACCGTCCTGTTCCGCAGTGACGGCAGCATCACCGGGAGAGGCTTCCACGCCTTCTACTCTTCATTTCTTGCCTTCAATAGCACCGTGGGTAAGACTAGAGCTGTCCTTTGCCAGGGCAGAAGCTCAAACTCAGTCACAAAGAGCTTCTGGTGGCTCTCAACACCTTGTGGGCATCCAGACCGCTGGCCTCACTTAGAGGCATCCTGGACCAAGGGCATTTTTCAGGATAGGATGGCCATGAAGCTGCTGCCAGACACTGTTTCTGTGCCTGGTGGGCAGGAATGGGACTCTTTACACCTCCCCTACTGCTGCCACTGAGCTATCATCATTTTCCTGGCCTATGCTGTAGGCAGAGGAGTTGCTCAGCCGTGGCACATTCATTGCTGCAGAGGCCAAAGGCTACTTCTTGTTTTCCCAAAATAAAGAGAGCTGATATGCTCAGCCACAATGCAGTGATCTCCTGTTGGCAGCTGAGGAGCTGTGGAGGAGCAAGGCTGGCTGCTGCTCTCTGTCTGCAGTGCCCGGCTCCCTCTGGACGGCAGCAGCACCATCTGCTTGACCATCCCCTCCTCCCAGTTTGGTGTCACCAGCAAACACACTGAGGGTCCACTCTGTCCCACCCTGCTGACCATTAACAAGGAGATCAAGGCCCTGCTGATGGGAGCAGAACATGCAGAACACAAGCTGCACCCTGGGCTGGTGGGTGGAGGGGGAAGGCTTGGAGGTGCAGTCACACAGGGACCTGCCATGTGTCCAGGTAGTGACAGTGGGTCTGGTGTTTCAGTGTCCCTTCAGGAGCCCTTCTGGAGAGGGGTGACACCCACAGGGCTGTTTCTCTTAGGCAAAATGGTGAGTGTTCACCTGCTGCTCTCTCCCTACAGCTCCCATTACTTTCAACTGGACAACCGCATCAACCTCGGGTAGGTTTGGAGGACTTGGGTAAGTTTTTGAATTGGATATTTATCAGTGTTCTTTTTTTGAAACAAAATTGATTGATTTTTTTTTCCTCTTCCCTTTGGTCATCAGCAATTGTAATTGGGGATTCCTTTTTCAAGGAACAGCTGACCTCCAGAATTCCAGCCTCAAAAACTGTGCAGTTCTGTGGCAAATATTTGTGTCCTGCTAGTTCAGGGACCACAAATCAGCATTTTAAAATCTATTAATCTATTCAATATGGTTAGTATCTCCTAACCTGCATTCAGATGTATATGAACCAAATGGAGAGGCCACTGAAGCTGGTAGAAGTCACTATCTCTACATTTAGACATACACTTCACACAGACATACTCCAAACTGAACCCTAAAGGTGCATACATATATTTTTCTTCTTGTATTTTTCTCTACAGAAGATTATTCTTGTGGTGGCTCGCTTTGCTCTTCATCTGGTACCATAGAGAGTCCATTTTACCCCAGAAATTACCCAAACAATGCCAACTGTGTGTGGGAAATACAAGTAAAGAGTAACTTCCTTGTCACACTTGAATTTAGAGATATTCAGTAAGTAAGAATTTATTACTTGGGAAGATGAATGTATGGGACTGACAACTTGGACTCACTAAGCAAAAGCCTTCTTGATTTCAAGGATCTTTATCAAAATTGTTAGTACATCTGGAGAGGAAAAATATGTTCATTTTTGCTTATTTAGTAAAAAATGTGGCTGGCATCTACTGAGAAAGAAATTGGAGGCTGTAGGTTTTGTTCCAGAGATTTGACGGTCATATCAATCAAATGTATTCTTCTGCTATAAAGAGTTAATCTGACTAAAAATCCAAACCAACAAGCAAACAAAAAAAAAAAGAGCACAAAAACGAAACTAAATGATTTAAAACACTAAACTAAATAGTTATGTTTCTTCCCAGGATGGAAGGTGGCAGATGCCTCTCTGACTATGTGGAAATCTACGATGGGCCCCTGCACAGCTCTCCCCTGCTTGGGAAGATTTGTTCTGGTTATTATCACTCGTACACATCATCCTCCAACCTGCTGACCGTCCGCTTTCACAGTAACTCCCAACTCACATACAGAGGGTTTCAGGCCAACTATTATTCCACTCCAGCTGATGACAGCACCAGTAAGTTCATCTTTAAAGCAGAAACATGGTCTTCAACTATTTTCTAATTCACTGATTGTTAATCTTGTTAATGTTGTTTTAAATTAGATGTGTAGCGTTTTCATGCAGATTCAAGTCCATGGTTTGGATTCTGAACTCCTTCTGCCATATCAGCTGCTTCTGCAAAAGACAGTGTTTATTTAATCCACTACTTACAACCTTTTTTGGTCACTTCACTGAGCTTGTAACATATTTTCTTTGCCATCCACTAGCACTGCTGTGTTTGCCAAACTACATGCACGTGGTTGTGAGCAGATACTTCCTTCAGTCCCACGGCTACTCTGCTTGGAACCTCACCCTGAACGACCCCTTTTGCACACCCAACATTACATCAAATTATGTGGTATTCGACATTCCGTACACCCGCTGTGGCACTGTCAGAGAGGTAGGACTGAACGTTTCAGCAAAGTGGGCAAATAATGGGAGGATATAAAAATTCAAACAGAAGAATTTGCTTTGAAAACCAGCACAAATTGGAATCTACCTGGGATCTGCAGGGACTGGAAGTGTCCTGGTGATTATGGGTTGTCTCCCTGTCTCTTGAAGGATAAGTTTTATTTACACTTGCATTTCCTGCCTCTGCTAACAGAGCATTCCCTTACAGCCCGTTATCAATCTCTGAAGGAATATGCTGTGGAAGGATACAAATACTTGGCATTTTCAAGGTCTCAGGCTGAGTGTGAGAGTTAAAAATGTTTCAAAGCTTTCACTAAATAAGACTAATAATGTTGTAGCCACATTTCAGCTTAAATAATGTCCTGGACCTGAACCTTCACTTACTTAATTCTGTACAAGTTGTATTTAATTCTGTTATAGGCATTTACTGTGAATAGTTTTCTAGGCCAAAATTGTGGGCACTGAATATGACATGAAGATTACAGATTCTTATCTTGAGAACAGAAATTACTAGATGCAGACTTTTCCACATCAGACTTTCTGGGGAATAATGTTTTTACAGTGCACATTGCTGTAAGGATACAGCAAAGTTTAGAACGTGTAATAGGGTACCTGACTATATTAATTAATTTTGCATTTTATTTTATGTGCCAAACAGGGAAACAACGACACAATCAGATATTCCAACGTTATTAGAGGGTCCTCTTCTGGTACATTAATAACAAGAAATAGAAATCTTCTCTTGCATGTCAACTGCAAGATGCTCCAGAACACGTGGGCAAAAACGATGTATATCGCAGACGACAATTTTGAAGTCAATGAAACTCAGTATGAGAGATACAAAGTTAACCTCACATTTTATGACTCTTCAAGCTTCTCACGGCCAGTGTATGATTCACCCTACCATGTCAGGATCAATCAGAATTTGTACCTGGAAGCTTCCCTGCAGAGCTCTGATTCATCACTGGAGTTGTTTCTGGATACTTGTGTGGCATCTCCCACTCACCAGAATTTTACAACAAGATCCTATGCTATAATCAAGAATGGGTGAGTTCTTACGCATTACAATTACAACTGCCTTTAAACTCCTGTATCTCTTACCATTTTCTTTTTTTTAATTTAATGGAATAGTGTGAATATAGTACACATTAATGACAGCTTCTAATTAATTAATGGACAAGGGCATCCAGGGTTTACTGGGGAAAAGGGGATGGATTGACCCAAAATATAACACACGCACACACCACAACTTAAAATAACAAGTAGACTAAATGGCTATGACCAGTTTACTATTTATTATTGTTGTTGTTGTTATTATTATTATTGGAAAGGTAATAGTGACATACCTCAGGTAAGGGTAATTTACCTTCACAGAATCATACAAACACCAGGTATCAGACACACAACAGGCTGAGGAAAGGCAATGTGGTTCAATTCTGCCAAATAAAGGCATTTTGGTTTCCCCGTTTGCAGCTTTCTGAATCGTTTTCATTATATAATAACTTCTCATGTCATATGTTTTATTGCATGTAAATGGCTGACTGCAGTGTGTATTCATGAGAGGGTTTTTTTGTTTCTTTTTAGGTGTGTTAAAGACCCTACCTATTCTTCATACTACTCACCCTACAGACACACCGTCCGGTTTAAATTCAATGCCTTCCAGTTCGTTCGGAGCAATCCAGAGGTTTACCTGCAGTGTGAGCTGGTGGTGTGCAGGGCCTTTGACTATTCCTCCAGATGCCACCAAGGCTGTGTTCAAAGGTCCAAGAGAGAGGCAAGCTCTGACGAAGAGGAAAGTGTGATTGTTGTTGCTGGCCCAATACAGGTCTGGGAACCTGGTTTTGAGGCTGGGAATGGATATGGATCTGAATAAAACTGTCTCCTTTGACAGACAGCATCTTTAAATGCCAATTGAATTCTGGAAGAAACTATGCTGCTAGATTGCCAGAAGCTCTAGAATAAATATTAGGAATGTGCTTACTGATTCATGTCTGTTAATCCCACGTCACATCAGTCATCCCCATATAACAAAAATGCTACCTCAGCAGTTCTATGGGGAGTCAAATTTGTGATCTTTAAGCTTTTTGTTTGTTGTTTGCTTTCTTAATTGTAAAACTGAAATGTTTAAATTGCAGTTTAGGTTCTATAAACAAGTTCTATAAATATATACCTGAGTCTGGATGTATCAGAGTGCAAGTTAATCTAGAATAGTATTTTCCAGCATTTTGTATGTTTTGGACATAACACGATGAGGGGTAAAGCATGACCAGGTCTTTTCAGCTCTCCCAGAGCTGAATTCTTTTGTCATCCAGAAAAATATGAATTCAGCTGCTGTTCCATTTGAGGTTTCCTGTGCATAGTTTAATTGTTGCTGTCAGCCCCTGCCAGCTCATAGAATCACAGAGTTGGAAGGGACCCACAGGGATCATCAGTCCAGATCCCATCCCTGCACAGACACCCCAACAATCCCACCCTGTGCATGCCTGGGACCTTTGTCCAAATTCCTGGAGCTCTGGCAGCCTCAGTGCTGTGCCCATTCCCTGGGGAGCCTGGGCAGTGCCCAGCACCCTCTGGGGGAAGAACCTTCCCCTGAGATCCAACCTAAACCTCCTTGACACAACTTCAGGCCATGCCCTTGAGTCCTGTCACTGGCCACCAGAGATTAGTGCTGTCCCTCACTTCCCCTCATGAGGAAGCTGCAGACCATAATGAGGTCTCCTTTCAGTCACTGTTTTCACTCTGGATGGGTTTCTCTTGAAGCAGAAAATGAAGAAAGTAATTCCACACCAGATTATGTAAACCTTTCTAAACACCTGGTCACATTGTCTGAGTAATTTGGTGGATTGAGCAATTTCCTTGCACTGAGTAATTTCATCCATGATTCAAGATTAAAATCCAAGCCTGACAGGTTATCCTTGGTGGAGGCTCACTTCATGAAAAGAGGTGGGCTTGACATAACAACTCAACACTGAAGGAAGCCAAAAGACCAGGGAAAGTTTAACAACCCTCAAATTGGTTGCCACCCTGTAATATTAGGCTCTCTTATTTAATTATCGTGCATGGGCCATAAATTCCCTCTTCTCAAGATGGTTATCTTGATTCTGCCAGTGAAAAATACAGCCAGATCTGCTGTGAGATCAGCACAGCACAACACCTTATGTCTGTAACACCTCATATCTGTCATCCTGAGTGCCATCATGTGGCATGTACAGGAAGCCAGCACTGCTGAGGCGCCTTAAATCCTGGATTCTGTTTTTAGCTCCTCACTGCAAAATGTCACTGAGGAGCTGGAGCATGTCCAGAGAAGGGCAAAGGGGCTGGGGAAGGGTCTGGACCACATGTTTCATAAGGAGTGGGAGCTGGAATTGTTTTCAAAACTTCCCAAGGGAAAGAACCTTAGATCATACTTCAATGCCTTTCACTTATTGTGGGCCATTGTGATAAAGTAATTGCACCACAGCCTGAGGAAATTTTTCAGTGGAAGGCTCCTCAGGGGAAGAGGGCTGGGAGATAACATGGACTGAGGATTGAACAGGATGAAAGTTTAATGACACACAAGGGTTTAATATTTGTGACTTAAGTCAGTGGAGTACCTAATGGTTTCTGATGACTTTCTGTTATCATGCAACCACAACCTACAAACTTGCAGCAAAACCCCACAGGTCTCTATAATTTCGACCTCTATTAAATACTGGTAAATGAACATAAAATGTATCAATGTCCCCAAAGATGTATTTGCTCTGTCATATTTGCATTAAGGTCTGAAGTTCTCCTCACCATTCCTTGGCTATGTATAGTAAGTCTTTTCCAGCTCTACATAAAATCTTAAATTTAGGGCAAATGGTGTAGTCATTATAGTGCTCTTAGTAAATGCAAATGATGATTATTAATAAATGACATCTACTCTCACATTTTCCTTTTTTAACCGCGTTTTCCTGAAGTGCTCCACCAAATATTATTTGAAAAGGCTTGTGCTAGCATCTATTTCTCTTTCAAGGCTGCTGGTCACTTCAGTAAAAGCCCATGTTATTATTATTCTTAGCTCAAGTGCTTGGTTCAAAACTACACCAATCTTGCTGCACTGTAGGGTGGCAGCTACAAGGAGAACAATAGAATAAGTCAATGGGTATTGTCTTTTTCTTTTTGAAGGGATGACTCACTCATGACAGGACAGAGTAGATTCATTGTGCTGCTGTATTCACATTGACCAGGGAACACCAAAGCCAGAGCTGCAGCACAGTGAAACCCTCTAGAAAAGCATATAGGTCAGGGATGAGGATAGGATATAGAAAGAGATGAGATGTATGAAATTCTAACTTGCAAACACAATGCCGAATCTTTTCAGAGTACTTTGAACATTTCTATGGATCTGAGATCTGTTCTGGGACCATATTTGTTGATCTTGAAGTCAGTCTAATACATCTAAATATCAATGAAAGCCATAAAAATATATTTTACATCCTCTCATTTTTAAGATGTCTCCACCACCTTTTCCCCTTTTATTCTTTCCATTATATTTAGATAAATAGACCAATACAAAATTCATCTTTTCTAACAAAGAGGTGTTTGCTGAAGTGCCTGGCTTAGGCAAGCAAGCCTTGCCAGCTCGTTCCAGCAGGCTAGGAGCATTTGGGCAGGCAGTTACTGCAGCCAGTGCCTGCCCATGAATTATGGTGCAGCCAAATTCTAGGCTCTGCTCTTCACACGAATTCCTGGTTATTTATAGAGCAGCAAGCAGAGCGTGGAGCCCACCAGGCAGAGCTCGTCTCTGTCTTTGAATGGTAAAGAACAAAACTTGCTGCTTGGCATGGCATGGCCACGCCCCAGTTGTGCCAGCCTCTGCACTGTGCAGGAGGGTGTGGCACAGTCTGGCTTGGTTTTTGGGAGCTCTCCAGAGTGGAGGCTGAGGTATGTTTGCCCTCAATATGCACTTTCATTGTGAAATTTATAAACTGAGAGCTTCACTTGAGCAGTGAGTATTTCAGCAAATATCCTCAGGATGGATTTCAAGAAGTGTGTTGGAGGCCTGATCATGCAGAGGTTAAGGCAAACACTTCATTGTCCCAGTGTTTTACAAAAAATTTGGGAGACTGGTCATAGTAGAAAAGTTATGCACATAGCTTATTTAAACATTTGCTAATTCAAATATTTAATTTTAATGGTTTCTCTTTGCTCACAGTTAAATGTCAATGCCTATTTGCCATCATGTAGTATTTAATACAGCAATATATGTGTAAAACTGGTTTCATTTATTGTGGCAAAATTAATTAACTTCTCTTGTCTATGAATTGTTATAGAATGCCTTGTAATGTGGGGGGTAAGGTGAGATGATTTGCAGTTGTCATTGCCCACTCATTCAGTAAATATTGCTGCCACAGATGATCAGATGTAGAGCATCCCTCACACCATAAAAAGCACACTGGCAGAAATTATCTGCCCAGTCAGGTGGGGAAAAAAGTAAAATATAAAAGGAAATGGCACATACTACACTTTGTTTCCTATCTTGCTACATGTGTAATTCAGAGAAAATAAAACATGCAGCTCAGAAAACTAGATTGTGTTGCACTGAGTACTGGACTGCAGATAGGAAGAAATTTCTTTTGTTCATTGGTAATTTTCTCTTTGGTGCAGATTTTAATTATTAATTAAATTCCTAGAAGAGACAAAGCATGGAGTAGCACATGTAGACATCTGCTGTCCAGGGAATTTGTGGGAAGACTTTGCACAAGCTGGCCTGAGTGGGGAAATTGTCAAAACCGCTCTTGGTTAGAAACATAGAGTTACATGTTTGGTAATCAAGACCTTTAGTGCAGTTGGCTTCTTTAGGATGAAGAACATTACGTAAATTTTATGTGGTTTCTTTTTCCCTTAGGACCACAAGTGTTTCTCTGCACATAAATAGACTTGAAACACAAGTACTATGAGAGGTGGTACCACAGCCATATCACAGAAAGGAATTCTTACTGTACTAGCTTTTGAATGTCCTTAAACACTATACATACAGAAATTTAGTAACAATTTTTCTTTTAATCCACTAACATTCCAAGTAAATACTATTTATTATTTTAAAAGTAGTTTAATTCAGCTTTTTTCTTGCATTTCTGTGTTTAGCCAGAAGGAGAATTGCTTTAAGATAATTTCTTTTTAATTTTGATAATTTCTGGTTGGTATTTAGGATGAACACAAATCCTTGACAAAGATATAATATTGAGGCCAAAGAATTAGTTTCAAATAAGTTTTCAAAGCTCATGGGTCATTAAAAGGCTTCAGAAATATGTAATTCTTGTTCAAGTTGTGAGAACAAAGAACGAAATAATGAGGCTGGCTAAGGGCAGACATAGAAACACATTCTTGGAAAGATACAGGATGGGTAAAAGCATTTAGACAGAATGGTGTATATAAGGCCAGTTTTAGTTTCCTGGAGAAGGACTTTGATGTTTATCAGTTTGTATCAGCTTTAAAGTATGATAAAAGTTGAGCAAGGCATTATAAACGGATTGGTTGAGAAGTAATTACTGTGAAACTGCTGAATGACTGATCGCTTTTCTGTCTCTTGCTTTGATGAGATCTTTCACACAGATAGAAATGCATATTACTTTCCTCTATACTTCCCTTAGGTTTAGTTGTACATCACAAAGCACCCAGCAGCAGCACAACACCTCTGATGGATTCTCTCTTTTGAGCACCAGTGGCTTTTCCTGCATTTAGGTATATTTGCACATGAAGAGCTGACTTTCCTTGAGCCACTCCCTTTGGCAACTGGCAGCATCATTTCCTTCCTGCTGATCCTTCTGGCTTAGAGGCAAGGTCAGGGCAAGAAGGTGAACAGATGGTAACACTGAAGAGAGTTGGAAGTCTTGGAGCCAAGTTGCTTTCTGTCGTCACACCTTCTCTTCCAGTAGCCATTTGCCTCAGACTCCCCCAGATCAGGTGCTTTTTCTCTCGGTAAAACTCAGAAAGGAAACTGGCATTAAATGAACGCTAAAGCTAAAAACACTTCAAAGAATCAAGGGGGATTTGAATAGAGGAGTATAAAAAGGGACTGGAAGTCAAAAGCCAGGTTTGAGGATCAGCTCTAATGTAGTGGGAAAGAATTCAGCTGCAGGGTCACGTTAGACAGGAGCAGATATGGCCCAATAAGAAATATCACCAAGGTTATTCTCACTCTCTCTCCCAGAAACCCTTCAAATACAGGCAGTTCTGACTGTGGGGGACATTCATTCATTATGTGACAAAAATGCACGTGTGTCATGTCACAAGGGAAGTGCAGGTCTGTTCATACAAGGGGTTTTGAGGACATGAGACCCAGGACACCACCCAAATGTCAGACACAGGCATGGGTGGTGTACAGATTGATTTCACCTGCACATGGCTTTTCATAAGATGTCTGACACTTATTTTTGCCACTTTTTAGACTTAAAATTGAACATTTTTCTTTTTATGGGGACGAAGCAAAGGAGACTAAGAGCAGAAGTCTGAGTGTTGGGTGCTCCCCTGGCAGGGTATGGCCCATCTGGTACAACACAAAATGAATAGGGAAAAATATAGGAATTGAAGTCCTACAGAGCATTCCTAGGCAGATACAGAGAGACTAATTTTGTTCAAGCTCCCTCCTGCAAGAAGCATATGACAGAAAACCAGTCCAAAGATCTATAGCACAGAGTGTTATTGTAAGTAAGTCTTCTTATTCCTTTGTTAAACTGAAAGAAAATGATTGATCATTGAACATAGCAGAGCTTTCTATTCTCTTTAACAGCTCTAAGAGCCACTAAAAATGACAACTGTGATTGAAAAATTCAACAGTTTGAAACTTCATTTTTGATGGAAATTGCATAGAAAACATTTGATTTTTAACTATAACAATATAATTTATTGAACACTTGTTCTATCAAGCAGCTGACCTCTGAAAAAACAGATTATGCATTATTTGAGGCTGACATTCTTAGACAAATGTCTTAAGGTTTCCTGTGTCTCAAGAAGGAACAACCTTCCTGTGCATAGGAAGATTGCAGTAAGACAAATTTGATCCCATGTATTTTATCTCACTGACAAGTGGTCAAGAGCCAAGGCAAAAGTTTAATTTATTCCTGCTGCTCTGATCTCAGTGTGTGCAGATAAAACAGATAATCTGAGGTATGTTTTGTAGATTACATTGGAATTTTAGCCCCTACAAATCAAAGGTGCCTGTTATTAAGGCATAGGTCCTCATATAAATTAAAAAACACTTACTGGAAGTGCCAGAAATGCACCAGTAAAACCGCTGAGACACAGGAAGTAGCCTGACATGTTCATGTGTTCATGAACCTTGCTAGCAGACTTAATTATTGTGGATAAATTTAACCACTGTGCATTTAGTCCTCCTCAATTGTTGAAACTCCTTGATGTCATCTGTTGATTTTCTGTTCAAAATGTCTCAAAGCAGCTATGGCTGGACATTCTGGAGATCCTCAAGTACATCCCCTTGCTCAAAGCAAGGTCAAAGAAAAGCTGCTCAGGACTGTGTCCAGTTGGTGTGAATATCTTGAAGAATTGAGGAATCTGTAAAATTGCTGGGCAACCTATTCCACTGCTTGCCCAGTCTCACAGTGGAATTCTCTTTCCTTAGGTTAAGTAGAGTTTATTGTACTTCAGTTCATACCCATTGCTTCTCAACCTTCCACCAGGCACCACTGAGATGAGTCTGGCTCATTTTCCAAGAATCTTGAAACAGGATAGACCTCATGACCTCTCCCAATGGCAGTGTGTGATCACTCCACTGAGCACACGGTATTGAATTTGCTCTTGGCAGACAGTCAGGAGCAGTAGAGCTGTGAATAGCAATGTTCAAGCTTCCATTTCTTTATTAACACGTGAGTACAATCAGTTGTATTTACCATTGTCCTCCAGTTTGTTTGCTCTTCTCAGTAATGGCTTTAACAGCTTCAGATTCTGTTTCTGGACTCTGGCCTTTTGTCTTTCTTTCCTCTATTTGGGCACTGTGAACTTTTGCAGGAAGAGTACTCTTTATGCCCCTTGTTCTAGACCCAAGCTATGCTTTTCTACAGAAGGAAGGTTGGAATACACCAGCAGAAATATTGAGTTATGTCCAACTATTGCAGTTTGGTTGTAGCTGGTCTCGTAGCCAAAATAAACAGAGAGATACAGCCTGGATGGGGTGTAATGAAAAGAGTATTAAACCAACAACAGGCCTGTTTCTGGCTGACCTCTATTTCTCCTCATCAGGGGAGCAGAAATAGTAGAAATGCAATATAATGACCCCAGCAGACAGGACTGTGGGCTGTCATGTCCCCAAGTCATCTATAACTCCATTAAGACTTCACACAAACCAACCAAGGAAACCAGCTCAACAGGACTTTTGATTTCAATCCATCCTTCTTCTTTTTTATAAGCTGTGATTCAAGGGATTGAAGGGAGTCCTGCTGGCAGATGCATCTGAGGGAAGACACTCAGGTGTCATTCAGGTGAAGGGTAAAGCAGAGCAAGCTCAACAGAGGTCTGCAGATGAGGTCCACTCAGGGTACATTATAAAAAATTGGCATGAATTTACTTTTGATTCCTGACTTAATCCCATTTATGATGGTTTTTGTGAACAAATAGCAGGGAAACAAACCTACAGTTTCAAATGGAGAACTAAAATATAAACATTTTATAAAATGCAAACATTTATGAGACCAGATCTCTCTGCTGAAAAATTTATCAGGAAACCTGCTATGAAATTATTGCCTCCTGCAATCCTGCAATACGTTACAGTCTGTGTAATCAAGCAATTATCTATTAGCAATAAATAAATAAAATCGGGATGTCTGAGGCAAAGAAGCAAATATATTCACCAGTCTGGTTCCAAAGGTAACTCTGGGGCTGCACATACAGTTAAGCTAATTTATAATAAAAGCATATCCTGGTTTTGACTGGCATTGAGTTACTTTTTCTCCCTTGTAACACAAATTATCAAGGAAATGAAAAATTTGCCACTCCTATGTAATCCTTCTGTAAAGATCAGGTAATCATAAAAAATATTGCATAATATATGAGACATATGAGCCAGGCTGACCTTGGGGGCCCCACTCTTTTTACCAATGCAGAGTATAAAATCTAATGCTCAGTTTTACTGGGATCTCTTGACCAGATGGGTGCCACCAGGGACTTGCTGTGGTTATTCCTCCTAAATGCAGCACTCCTGGATGCCATCTCACCTAACCCACACACAACATATTCTTCCCAAAAAGGTAGGAAAAAAGGTGTCTTACTTTGCTGCGCTGGGTTGATACATGGCACTCACAGGCCAGTCTAATCAACCCTTTGCAAAGACTAGAAGACAGACTGAAATTAGATAACATCAGGTTGTCTTATTAAAAATACGAACTAATCAATATCACAATGAAGTATTATTTTTGTTGAAGTGAATTTAGTGTGATGAAATCATCATTGTTTTGCAGTAGTGTCTTGTAGCTAACTTTGAACCAAATTTTAAAAGAATTCTGACATGAAAGACTGAGAGATTTTGTTCTTATAAATCTGTGGCTTTCAGTATGGAATTATGAAGGATTATAGTTTCTTTGGCTGTAATGCATATTTGAGTTATAATACTTCACATTCCACATTGCAGATGCACACAGAACCACCCAATACTTATTTAAATTTATATAATTTAATGGGAGTGCAACAGAAAGACACAGCTGCTGTGTTGTATGGTGTCAGGAAGCCCTGGGTGCGTGCATTTTACTAACTTGGGACTTTCAGGCATGTGGAATAAAAACTTGGAGGCTGTAACAACCCAGCCTGCACATGTGCAAATACAAAACAGGGTTGGGTTTCCTCAGAAACCAATATTTAGAATTGCTAAGGATTTTCTAAACACTATCAGTATTTTTTTGGGAGATAGAGTATTTTTCTGGTGATAGAGTGTGCATTGCTAATTTTGCTCACTGCTTTCAAAAATACAGTTCAAAATGCTTGAATTATACAAATAGAAAACAGAGAAATGAAAACGAATCCAAGGAAATCAGAATAAGAGAATAACCAATGAAATTGTAGAACAAAGAAACCAAAAGGGTCTGATATCTGTCTCACTGTATAAAGTCACTTTCTGTATGTCTGAGAATTACCAAGTACTTTGTGTGTGCTACTCAGATAGAAAAGGCTTGAGAAAGACACAGCATTTGTGGAATGCTGTATCAGACAATTGACCCTGACTAAGCATGTCACTAAATTCTTTTTGCATTAAAATCAAGAATATATTTATGCAAGTTTTCCTTGTTCTTGTTTTGGGGATTTTTACTACTCATTTAATTTTACAGATAAACCTGTATATATAAAAACTGAAAGTACCGTGTTATTTCAAATTAGAAGCACAGATTTAAGGGAGTTCCACAAATATTCTGTATTACTCATGCTCAGTCACCTCTTCATGTAAACTTTGAGTAATTCACTTTATTAGGTTAACAGTAAGACTTCAATATTTGGTTTATTGACCTCCCAGCAAATTCTGTCAATTCCTAGCAAAACCTCATTAAGAATTACCACTAAAAAAATCAGATATTAGTAAAAAATTAAAATTATTCTCTTTAGTCTGACCAGACATTAATCCAAACATGCATGTATGAAAAATAGGTTTGCTAATGGACAGATTTGCCCTCAGTTGTCTCTGTTTACGTCCTTTCATTAATTGAAAAGACTTTTTTGTTAGGCTACCATGCCTTTGTGGAATATGACATTACTAATTATCTCTTATAGAGAGCAGAGTTTTGCCCTGCATCCCAGAAGATGCAGCTCTCTAGGGAAAACATACCTCATCTGAATTTGTTGATCACATGTGCTGTAAATTCAGTCACTGAGAGCAGCCATATACAACAAGAGTCCTAAAGTAATAGACTCATGGAATTACAGAATGATTTGAATTACAAGGTATTTTTAATAATAATAAAAATAATAATAATCTTCTTGACTTCTTTATCTTCTGTCTTAAACCTCCAAAAATAAGCAGAGACAGTTTAAAACAGATGCCCAGAGCCATGTCAGACATGGAAAGTTGCCAGTGAAGGGAAATCCACAACATCTCAGGGCAACCAATAAATTGGGACTCATTATATATATAAAAAAAAGTGTTTTGAATACACGTCCAAAAATTCTTGGTTTCCTTACTCCTTCCACAAAAGATCAGCCTTGAGACTGACACATTGCTCTCCACCTCCAATTTGACAGGATGACACAAAAATCCCCACCACTGGAAGGAACCTCATCATGCTCCTTCACAAATCAGGGACTCACCTGCTTCTTTCTATTCTATACATGCCACACTCACTGGTACACCCACATGGATGTTCTCCATGCCTTCAGGAGGGCCTGAATATTTCTGAAATTTCTGGCCAGTACTATTGAGGAACCAGAAATTTCTGCAGAGTTTGGAGTTCCATTTCTTCCGTGGGACAGCAGAGCCCAGGAAAAGTACATCATACAGAAGCCAAGGCTGGCAGTCCTGGTGGCCTGAAAATTGTACACATATGCCAAAGCCCCAAAAAAAGAAGATGCCTGCTTGTGGCCCTTCTTGGCTGGAATTCGGTGTGTGTTGGGCATGAGTACTAGTTTATGTTTCTGGTTGATCCCATGCTGAAAAACCATCCTGCTGACACC
>VZTT01051081.1:0-14288 GCA_013400855.1 Buphagus erythrorhynchus
CACAGAGCCTGCACAGAGCCCCTCACACTGCTGGCACAGAGCCTGCACAGAGCCCCTGCCACCCCAGCAGCACCACGGCCACAGTGCGGGGATGGTGGCAGGAGGTGCCGGGGGTGGGAGAGGGGATGGGACGGGATGCAGGGACAGGAATAAGAGTGGGGATGGGATGGGAACGGGGAGAGGATGGGCTGGGGATATGAACGTGGATGGATGGGAAAGGGGATGAGAAAAGGGGAGAGAATGGGATGGGAAAGGAAAGGAGATGGGAATAAGAGCGGGGACGGGACGGGACGGGATGGGAAAGAGGATGGGGAAGAGGGAGAGGATGGGATGGAAAAGGATGGGAATAAGGAAAGGGAAGAGGATGGGATGGGGATAAGAACAGGGATGAGATGGGACGGAAAAGAGGATGGGGATAAGGAAAGGGAAAAGGATGGGATGGGAAAGGGAATGGGAATAAGAGCAGGGATGGGATGGGATAGGGATAACAAAAGGGAAGAGGATGGGATGGGAAAGGGACAGGGGATAAGGGAAGGGGATGGGGATAGGGAGGAAAAGGGAAGGTGGATGGGAAGAGGAAAGGAGATGGAGAAGGAATGGGATTAGGAATGGAGAGGGAAAGGGATGAGAGTAAGAATGNAATTTACCTTTATTTGTAGAAATTCCCTGAAAATGACAACCAGAAAATAAAGATTGCAGAGCGGTGTCCTTAGATCTCAAAGCATCTCCTGCTTATTAAAAAACCTCTTTTTCAGTTAAACCCCAAGCTAATGATGTTGTGTTTCACCCTTGCAAGGCAAGGGCACATTCACCTCTCAGGATGCTCATCTGCACTCTCTGAAGGGAAAAATCCCAGCTCAGTGACTGAATTACCTGTGGCACTGTGAGGATTTTTCTGCCAGCACCAAACAGAGAGGCCCAGCTGTGTCATAGGCTCCCAAAAGGTCTGGGAATGTTATTTTCAATTTTCTGAAAGTTTAATCATGGCTACCAGCACCACCTGAACTGATACCACTCCCAAATTGTACACAGAGCTGGGGCTGGATAATCCAGAATGTAACAAGGTTTAACAATAGTGAGAAACCAAAACATCAATTATCTCCTGGTGAAGTGACTCCAAAATCACATCCAGCTGACATTCCCACTTCTCATCCCTGCTAAATGTGTGATCATCAAACAGGACAAACAGCAAGGCCAAGGCATGGCCTTACTCCTCATCATGGAATCACTCAGTTGGTGCTGGTTTGAGTCAGGAATCACCAGTTTAGGGCACTTCAAACAGTCATTTTCAAGAGTTATTTATATTTAAGTACAGTTCTTTCCAAGTGTTTCTCACTCTTCATTTTGGAATTATGAGAATAAAGGAGATTTCTATAAAAATACGAGTTCAGCTTTCTGTCCTACCAGGCTCTGCAAGCACCCCAGAGTGCTCCTGGCATGGAAAGTTGGAAAGTGCACCATGAATCCCTCAATCCCACCACAAAGGAATGGGAAAATTCCCTCTGGTGGGATCGTGACTCCAGCATGAGCAGTATTTTCTGTGATCCTGAGCTTTATGGAGTTTTTGCAGCATGAAGCTCAGGCAAAGCATTTCACAGCCAAGCCTTTAGCTCATCCTTAAAGACCTCCTGGGCTCCTCAGGTGCCCACCCAGAGACTGAACCTGCTGGCAGCTCTGTTCTTGCTCCCTGAGCTTCATTTTCAATTTTGACAGCTGGAAGTTGAAGGAGGTGTAGAATTGTCAGATAATCAGGCTGGGTCTGTGACTCACAAAAAAGCACAGAAGAGAGGAGATCACTTTCGTGCTGCAGCCAAACCAGCAGCTAATCCAATTAAAGAGAGGACACAGGAATGCAGGATACACCCCTGGCCCATCAGGGCTAATTCCTCGTGTCTCACAGAGCTCAGGCCTTAACACTTCAGCAAAAAATAAATACGAGGCACCAAATCTCTTGCTAATAGTGCTGTGCTCTCTGTGATAGAGGGAATAATCTTGCTGGGCCCTGCAGGGAGCAGAGAGTGTCCTGAGGCATAAAAGCTGCTCACCCTTTTCTTCATTTTCACAGCAGTTACCAGGCAGGGAATAAGCAAACCCTTTAAAAGAGCCAGACTTTGAATTACAGCAATTCTTGTTGCTTGTCTCAGGGAATTCTGAGAGCTCATCACACTCTGGGTGCTCAGCAGAGTTTGTAAAAGGCTTCTGACCTAAACTACTGCCCCAAGACATTTTTGTTTTAGGGACGTGTAAATTTTTAGTGGAGAACATCTAAAACAAATCTTGAACATCAGGTGGAACACATGACCTTAATATTCCATGGGAAAACAACTGAACCCTCCGTTCCTGGGCAAAAATTTTTGCAACAGTATTTCACACAGTAAGTGTGTGAAGAGATGGAACAAAGGGGAAACCAAAGCTCTGAGCACACACCTGGAGGGTTCCTGGGTGGTTTTCATCCACCTGCAAGGATTTATCTGTAAAAGAACAACATTTCACAGTTTACACTTCTCCTGGATCTGGTCTGGAACATCTGCAAGGTTTTTTTTCCCTTTTATTCTCCCTCTGTGCACCGTGGACCTTGAGCAGTCACTGACAAGGAAATGAAGACATTAAACACTAGAGGGAAGCAAAGCCTTGGCAGTAACCTCTGCAAAGCTCCCCGGGGCTGCCCCTGGACCTAAACACAAATAAACCTGAGGAAAATGAGAAATAACAGGAGGTGTTTGCATTCTCCAAACCCCTCTTGATTTAGAAATATGTGTTAAGGAGAGATATTCCCTTACAGAGAGGGAGAAGAGGATAGAGGACAACACTCTGTGGGTTTTCAAACACTCCCATGGGATGCAGACCCTATAAATGATAAATTCTTTGGATTTATCTCAGCTTCTCCTCATCATGACTCCACCTCTTTTCTTTCCTCTGCTTTTCCTACCTCTCCTTAGCAGCTACAGGCCTTTTTTAAAAAAAAAACAGGGAGAGACACACTTGAAAAAATTCCCTGGAGGAATTGTCTGCAGAGCAGCTGACCTGCTGAAGCCACATACAGACTTCTAGGAAATTGGAGTTTTTTGCTTAGAAATGCTTATTTGGGTCTTTATCCTCCTTCTCTCTCAGAAATTTGTTCTGTTCATGACTTAGAAGTCCCTCTCCCCTGGTAAAACTCTCCCCAGACTGGGAGGCAGGAAGGAAACTAGGACAAACTGGACTTCAGACAAGTGGAAGATAATAAAAATATTTCATTTCAGTGGTCTGCTGGTGTTCTAAATGAGTTTTTCCTTGTTCCCAGCTACTCTCCTGGAAAATCAGATCCATTAACAGAGAGAAGTAAAGATGCCTCAGAAATAAGAAACCAGCAGGGGCTGGACTGGAGTCTGCCAGCAGAGACCAGTAAAGCCTCATAGCAGCTTCACCAAGGATTATTTGGGTTGTTGTTATTATTATTATTATTATTATTATTATTATATCACCCAGAGAAGAGGTGCTGGGGAATAGCAGTGGGATTTCCACCAGGGAAGATGAAGATGACATTTTCACCAGCTGGTCAGTAATCCTAGTTTGCTAAATCCACTATTTTTTTTGCCACTTTTTAAGTTTCATTTCCTGCCTTGATCCTTCAAATCCTTGTCCCTGCAGTGTCCAGGCTGCAGCAGGAGCTGATTCCACCCTGTCCCTGGGAGAACTCTGCTGTTCCAGCTGGGGAAGTGCTCAGGGGCTGGAAGGGCTCCAGGAGCACAGTGAGCAGCAGGAACTTTGCAAGGTGTCAGTCCTGCAAGGAAAAAGAGGAATTTGGGCTGGCAGGGAGATCTAGACTCCAGCAGGAAATGTTATCTTCCCTTCTGGAGCTGCAAAATGAGATCCTCTGGAATTGCTGCCAGCCTTCCTCCCTGCTGGATGGTTTGAGCTCCATCTCCAGCTGCTGATTTGTTCCTTTACAGCATTTCTGGAGAGCTGGAGTTCCTCTGTGGGCCCCATGACCCTGTCAAATGATGATGTCCCACGTGGAAATCTTATTGGAAGCACTGGAATAATTTACTGGATCCAATCTGCAACTTTGGGATGCTCTGAGATGAAACACCCTGAGATGAAACACAGTTATTGGGAAGAATTAGCTAATTCTGGCTGAGAGAACACCTCCAAAAGGGCAAGAAATAAAATCAACCTGAGCTGGAAAGTCCATTTTATTCTCCTTTATTTCTTAAATGTTTGGGGAGTTAGACAAATGGTAAAAGTTCAGCAACAATAATAATGAGAATTAATTCTGTTACGGCAAAGAGAAAAACAAGATTTCCGGAGGAAGTTCTTAGTCTGGAGAGTGAGCACAGAGCTGAAAAGAGGGGGTTCTAATCCTAGTTCTAGTCTCAGTTTTAACCCCTTTAAGGTCACTGCCAAATCCCCTTTCCTTGTCCCACATCAAGAACTCACAGCCCATTTATCACCCTAAAAAACTTTGATCTCTCTGCCCTCGTCGAGGTAGAGTTCTCACGGAGGGGAAACTGCTGTAAAAATACTGGGGATTATTATTATTATTATTTTAACTAATTGAATATAAAATCTATGTCTCAGGAAACCAGGGAGACTGGGATGGGGCAAAGCCTGCAAGAGAAGGTAAAGAAGTTTATCAAAGTGCAACAATTCATTGGTACAGAGAAAAAATTATTTTGACTAACTCAAGCCAAGTGCTAGACACATGAAAAAAGTATTTGTCCACAAGAGGCAAGTCCCAGATTAGGGAGAGGAAGGCTGAGATGAGAAAAGGACAGAGAAAAGCAAATTGTCTGGGAGGAGGGAGCAGTGTTCCTGCCCCAGGCCAGGGGGAATTGCATGTGGAAATTCCTCTCATTTCCATTTCCAGGGATTTCCCAGCAGTGCCACAGACCAAGAGTGCAAAATGCAATGGGAAGGGTCTCAGTGGCCACCAGGATTTTAGGGCAAACAGCCTTCACTAATTCCTCTGCATTCAGAAATAATTTTTTAAAAACCCATTTAGTTGTTTCTTCTCTTGGTTATCCAGCACTTGCCTGGCTCTGTCTCTCAGACAGAATTTTAATTTGCTAAATGACAGAGTGGCTGCTGGTGAAACCATGGTGGTGATCTCCAGGCCAATCACACAACATTCCTCTCCTGAAGGAAAGAGGGCCAGAATCCCATCCCATTATCCCATCATCCCATCCCATCCCATCCCATTTATTCCATCACATTTATCCTATCCCATCCCATCCCATTTATTCCATCACATTTATCCCATCCCATGCCATGCCATGCCATGCCATCCCATCCCATTATCCCATCCCATTTATCCCATGGATCCCATCCCATCCCATTATCCCATTCCATTTATCCCATGGATCCCATCCCATCCCATCCCATCCCATTTATCCCATCCCATTATCCCATTATCCCATCTCATTTATCCCATCCCATCCCATTTATCTCATCCCATTTAGCCCATTTAGCCCATTTAGCCCATCAGGGAGGTTTACCTGCCCTGTCTGACCATTACCCAAATCCCAACCAGTGATCAAAGCAAGGATGAGGAACTCACAGAGCCCTTCCCAGCCCTTGTTTCAGAGAACATATTAATTTTTTCCTCCTCCCCTGAAGCTATTCAGCAGCCCAGGAGTCAATTAAAATATTGCAATGCCTCTGGAGTTTCTGAGTAACCCCACTCTGAGCTGGTGTCTGTGCTGAGCAATTGGAGCTGGCAAGGAAAAATCTCCAACCTTTGACTCACAGACATGAAAGGGAGGCAGAGAAACGTTCATGACAATTATTTGAGACTCTGCCACCCTGATGGAATAACCAGCACAGCCTCCTGCACCTGCAGGAATGCAGCCTGGGCTTCAGGGCAGGGTAAAAAAATCCCTCTCTGCTTCAGGGAAGGGCAAAAATGGGCTTGGGATCAACGCCAGACCTTCATCTGCACTGATCCTGGGCACTTTTTGGGGTGGATCTTCAGTGAGGATAAAGGTAATGAATTACAGATCACAAAAAAACTCATGGAGAGCAGTGGAAGGGCTAAGAAATTAAAAAATGAGCTGCTCAGCTGTAGCTTAGGAAGGCTCACCTGCACCTCTAGTTCTATTATTAATATTTTTACTGCTTGAAGGCATTGAAATTAATGCCCCCCAATGCAATTATTCTTTAAAACAGCCTCCAGTAACAGAAATATTAATATCTGTAAAAATGTCCATGGTCTGTTTGCCATTAAAAGTGCATTGTTGTGACATCCCACCTTGTGAAGAACCAGCACAGCCCCTCTGGAGGCCTCACCCACCAGGATTTTGGCAGAGCTGAGCTCAGCTTTTGAGGAGCCATCCCACCCTCTGAACCCAGCAGAGATCCCTGGTGCCCCTGGGAGCAGGGACAGGGGGTCAGGAATGGGATTTAGATGCCTGGGAACGTTGGCATCAGTCAGACAAAACACCCAAATTGGGAAGCAAAGGGCAGGGCTGGGTCCTGGAGGTGCTGCCCCAGCTCCATTCACACAAACCCCCCCCTCTGCCACCCCTCCAGGCCACCAAACAGAGGGGTGACAATCCCTGGCCATCCTCACCCTCACAACAGCAGGAATTTTCCTTCCAGGCCCCAAGATCTGATCATATTCTGCATCTTTCCTGAAGTTTTGACTTGCTTGGGTGACAAGAATGAATAATTTCCAATTTTCTGGCACTGTCCATAGGTAGAACCCCCCCTGAGTGAACCCACAGCCTCAGGAATCCACTCCAAATCCATGGCAATGGACTCGTGCCCCTCCTGGACTCCCTTTCTGAGCCCCTGCTCCATGAAAATTCCTGTTTCTGCTCCTGTTCCTCATGGAACTGCTCCCTTCCACCATCTCCTACCTTTGGTTTGATGTGCTCTGTGTGGCCTGGAGCCACCCCAGGGCTGCAGAAAAATCCCATGCCAGGTCCCACCCAGGAGCTCAGATCTCCAGAGCATTTCCTGGCTCTGATCTACCTGAGGCTGGCACTGACAGCTCTGTCACTGCAGCCAGCCTGCTCCTGCCAAATCTGCCCTGCTCTGTGCTGAAACACAAACAAACCAACAAACACAGGGTGGGAAATGCAGAGTTCAGCCCCTGGGGTGCTTCCCTTTCCCTGCAGAATGAGCAATTTACCTACTGGATTTATTTACTGACATTTCCCCCCTGATAAAATGAGGTTTTGCACTGCCAGGTGGGAGGGCTGAGCTCTTTGTGCTTCACCTGGGAACGTGCAAAGTTCTGTGGGAAATGATTTCTGCCAGCCTAGGACAAGGATCAGCCTTTGCCATTGTTATCCTGATGGATTCACCACATGGAAAAATGCCTGGTGTAATGATGGCTCAGGATTAGTGATGCAGGTGGTTTTATTTAAAGCAGTAACATCAAAGCAAAACCTCTGCTGATTCAGCTCATAAAAATCATTGATGCATAAAATCCAACAATAATTGTCAAGAAAGAAGAGGGGAAGGGAGGGTTGGGAGAACAGAGGAAGAAAAGGCAACCCAACCCCAATAAATGCACACAAGACAGTTTAACTCTTTCATGAAGCATTTGCACCCTTGTGTGGGGGGAAAAGTGGATGTGGAAAAAATTCTATGGGAACTGGAGGGAGATGGAATTAAGAAAAGGCATCTCTCTTCCATGTTATTTATCTGTGATGGAAGCTTCTGGTCCAGCCAGCAGCTTGGGAGTGTCTTCATTTACAATATTCCTTCCTGAAATCTGAAAGCAAATGGAAACTGGGGTCAGCACCTGGAGAGAGACTTCAGACCATGCAAAGAAGCACAAAAATATGGATTTATTTCTAGAGCAACTATCTGCAATCACTCCCAACCCTGATATCAAAAAGCCCCCTCAGTGAGACAGACTGAAGGTAAATTATTGCCCAGATCCACCCTGCAGGATGCAGGACACAATGCCATGAGAATTCCATCAGGGACAGCTCCTGGGCTGTCCACTCCCTGCTTGGTGTCATCTCAGCCCCATTTATTAAATCCTAATTCCCCTGGAATGGGCCATGGAGTCTCAGAGCTGATCACCAGCCCTGCCTGACAGAACAAACACAGGCACAACCCTGGGGATCAATCCTGGGCCAGCAGAGGAGACTCAGCCCCCAGGGAGGGAGAGCTGTTTGCTTTTCTTGGATGAAGTAACTGCCCATTACCCATAAATTAATCCAACCCCAAACACTCTCTTTCTGCTCAGTGTTTTCTGCCCAAACACCATGCCAGGACATTTTTGGGCTCAGCCTCTCTCCCTCTGAGGTCACAGCAGAGCAGGCACTGTCCCAGCCCTGCCAGGTTTGCTTTCTCCAGTCGGGAAAAATCCCAATTTGTGCCATGCCCGAAGCTTTTAAAAGCCTAATCACTGCTTGCATCTTGTGGCTCCGTGATGAAAGGATGGGAAGGGAGCTGGCTTCTCATTCCTGCTTTTGCCATGAGGTTTCTCATTCCTCTCTGGCTGTGGCTTGGTCACTCACTGAGGGACTGTTCCTCCCTCCTGCTGCCCTGCAGAAAGTCCCTGCAGCCACCAATTAAGGGGAAGAAAGTGATGATTACCTTTGTCTAAATCAATGTTCTTTGCTGGGAAGCTTCTGGCTTGCTCAGCCTTCTCCTTCAGGATGTTGTTTTTGTAATCTGTGCAAGGGAGGAGCAGAATTCACACAGGCACCAGGATATTAAAAAAAAAATAAGATTTTTATGAACAAGACAGAGGTGATCAGTCCATCCTCGATGTGCTCTAGGTCTGGCACCTCTGATTTCTAGGAATTATTTGTGAAATTACTCAGCAGGAAAGAAAGCTCTGACTTCATTTTAGCCCCTGGCATTAATGAGTTGTGCAAACTTCAGCTCCCTGCT
Organism: Buphagus erythrorhynchus; assembly: GCA_013400855.1. Classification (NCBI taxonomy): domain Eukaryota; kingdom Metazoa; phylum Chordata; class Aves; order Passeriformes; family Sturnidae; genus Buphagus; species Buphagus erythrorhynchus. Next base: position 8,839 of record VZTT01051081.1, read on the forward strand.
CCTCACAGGCACCACAGATCCTTCCAGCTCTGGATTATCTCCTCAAATCTCACCTCAAAGTGAATTATCCAGAGATTTTGCTCTCCTGGGACACACAGAGAAGAATTTTTGCAACCCACCCCCTGCAATGCCTTTCTTTACTTCCAATTTTGTCTCTCTCTTGTTTACTGAGGCCTTCACAGCAATTTTTTGGGACCTAAGGTTTGTCAGCTTGTTCTTTTAGAGGTTGTACCTTTACTGGGGATGCAAATAAAAAAAAAATCAAAGGGACAATTATTTCCTGGCTTATCAAGCAAGTTGCAGCTGGTGTGAATTTGGCACCATGACAAAGCTTCAGGGATCTCAGGGTGGTGCAGACAAGAGCATCAGTTTTGTGCAATGGATTCACTCCAAGTCCCAGCAAGAACCAATTATCAATTATTGACACAATAAACTCAAGGCTGCACCTTCCAAACCCAGCAAGGAGCAGCATCTACCTTCAGGAATGTTGGAAATTCCCCAAATCAGTTCTATAAATCCCCAAAAAAAAAACCACTTTCACAGTGTGAGATGAGCTCCCTTCCCCTCTCCTCAGTGTCTTTCACTTCACCACGAGTTCCAGGGAAATTTGTATTTTCTCTTTTCTATTTCAAGGCCTCTGTAGCAAATTTTCTTCCTCCCATTCTTTGTTTATCTGCCCTAATTGCTACCACAGACCTTGCCAGAAAGCCCAAAAGTTCACTGAATGATTTGACATCCAGGCAGGAGAAAATCAGAAAAGTTAAACCAAACTGGCTTCAACAGAAGGTGGAGACAATGACCTCACTCAGGACTTCTCTTCACCCAGGTTTGGTCAAATAAAGTCCATACCCACCTCCAGAGGTTAAAGAATGGCCTAAGTCACTTCAAAATATCCAAGTGCCATTAGAAATTTCAGATTTAAGGATTCTGACCTGGTTTGGTGGCCAGGGGTACCTACCCAGCCTGATGTCTTCACTTTTGTGTGGGGTCAGATCTGTCGTGTCCACTGTAAATTCTTTGAGATTCACATCCTTCCTGGAAAGGGAATAATGGTGCAAAATGGTATTGTCCCATCCTTTAATAACTGGCTCCTTTCACACTTTTTCCCAATAGCTTTTCTAATGATTCTTTGGAGAATTTATTTAATTTTTAATTTTTTTTCCCCCACATGTTTTTGTTTTTTGTTTTTTTCCCCAGATCTTAGAACAATGGGCAGAGCTTCCTGGAATTTCCTTATCTTTTCCACTTCAATAATATAAAATAAGGTCTGGAGGAGCCCAGGTCCATGATTTTGGCCCCATCTCAAAACAGATCTGTGCATTATTCCTTTCCCACCAGCTCCCAAGGGCATCTCACAGAAACTTCATCCCTGAATCAGTTCCCAAAGAGCAACAAGAGGAAATTCAATTGCCAAATCAGCCCCACAAAATATTTTCTCCTTCCACTTCCTCCTCCTAACCAGATTTTCAGCTGGTTTAGGCTCTTAGCTGAGGAAGGGAACCATGAGTTCATCTTAATGCATTCTAAACCTAATTAATAGCATTAATTCTATTATAATTAATTGTACTTACTCTCCATATTTCTTCACGTTGTACTCATAGCCTAAAGAGGAGGAAGAAGCAGAAGGAGCAATCAGAGATCCATTCCTGGTGTTGGTTTTTTGGGTGCTGTGATCCCACAGTCCCCAGCACAGCAAGGACCTGCACACCTGAGCTCCCAAGGGAAAAATCCCACTTTTCTTCTCCCTTCTACACAGCAGCTCAGCAAATCCTGAGTGGGATTCAGGCAAAGCCTGGACTTGATGACCTCGGAGATCTTTCCCAACCACAACAATTCCACAAAATCGAGGCTTGGACGTTCTTACACCCCACCAGCCCTGCAAACCCTCCCCAGTGGGCAGGTTCCTGGTTTGCCAGGAGGGGATCCCTGCTCCCTGCAGGAATTATTTGCAGGACAGTGTCCCAGGATGTCCCTCAAGCAGGACAGGACAGGTTTGCCCTGGGCTCACCCCTCTGCCGGCGCCTGCGTGTGACGAGCACCACGATGATGAGGAGGACGAGGAAGAGCAGCAGGGTGGCCAGGATGTAGCCCAGCTGCTGGAAGAAGTGCATCCTGCTCTCAGGGATGATGACATTGATGACATTGTGGCCCCTGACCACGTTTGGATCTGAGGGAGGGAAAGCAAGGGGTCACTGCAGAGAAAAGCGGGATCACAGTGGGAACGCTCAGGTGGAAATTCTTCTGAATTGCAAGAATTAAAGGGCAAATCAGAGCCTGATTTACAGCACCCTGCACCTCTGGCAGGTGGGAGATGCTGTGCTCTTCAGCAGGATTTAACAGGATCCTGCACATCCCTTCCCTGGGATCAGTGATCCCGGCCAGAATGTTCCCACAGGGGGGAATTTCGGAGCAAACCCAAAACTTCAGAGCAACCCCAAACCTTCCAGAGGGTCACACAAACCTCCTCTGGGTCCCTTTCAACACACACCCCACACTGCTCTGGCTCCAGACAGCATCCCCTCCTTGCCAAGGGTAATAATTTATGGAGTGGGAAGAGTTTTCAATGCCAAAAAAAAAAAAAAAAGAGCTTCCTTTGAAATGAAATAAAAATCGATAAAATAAATAAATCGCCCCACCCCCTAAAAAAACCCCACAGAGGAAAGCCAAGATTCCATTCCTTTTGTGGGTGCAGCAGGATTTCTGTTCCACAGCACGGGGAAGGGGAGAATTGAAGAGCATTCAATTCCATTGAATTCAATTTTGAATTCAATTCAAAACTTTTAAGTGGAACTTTTTTTTTTTTTTTTGTAGATCTCAACTAAATAGGTCAATGTTTTACACATGTAAAGAGGAAGTGATTTCTCTGCTTGCAGAACAGTCAGAGGAGTGGAGAAAGCCAGCCCAGGCATGGATGGAATCCCACAAGACTGTGCTGGGAGAGGATTTATTTCCTTCAAAACAGAGCTGAAATGGCACCTTCACCCCTCACAGGGAATTCTCACCAGGCAGAACAGGATGGAGCCCTCTCCTCCCATTCCCTTGGGAGCTCCCCCTGCTAAATACCCAGAGGGAATAAGGGAAAAGTGGGGGGAAATACCTCAAAATCCACAGTGCCCGTCAGCAGATGTGTTCTGACACTTCTGGAAGTGCTGGCACAGGGACTGCTTGCAGATTTTTGGGCAGTTTGGTTTAAAAACACCAACACAGCGAAAACAAAATCAAATCAGGCACGAGTGGATTGAAATAAACACTCTGAAACCAGAGCTGATTGTTTGCTAATGCCAGCAGCAGTCCTAGAAAATCAAAAAGCAGGAGCAGCATGCCCTGTTCTGGTGGCCCAGTGCTCCACTCCAGCATCACCCTGCTTTTTCTGGGATTTCCTGATGCCCTGTGCTCCCTGCATACAGTGCTGGAAAAACCATGGCATTTCCACCCTGCCAAGCTAAAAAATACCAATTCAAACCAAGAAACCCACTTGCAAAGCTGCAAGGAGCACATGTGACAGCTCTGCTCTGTCACAGCCCTGCCCTTCTGCCACAATGGGATGGTGCCACAGCAAAGAAGGGAATTCTATTCCTGGCTTTTTGCTTTCCCACAGTTCTGCAAGACAGAGCTGGGTTAAACTTCAGGCAACACTGCGACAACAAACAGTGCAAGGCAGAGGTTTAATAACTTTGGGTAATGGAATAGATCCCATTTTATAACTGGAGAAGCTGAGGCACAGGGGGACAGCTCGGTGACCCCAGGGAATGTCAGTGCCCAGGGCAGGATCCTGAGATCACACAGACTCCTCCTCACCCTGCAGCAGGATTTAAACCAAGGTGAGGAAGGTTTATTCTCTAGCCAAGATCTGATCTCCCAGCACATCTCACATCCACCTGCCCCAGATTCACTCCCAGGACACTTTTAACCACTGAAAAATAAATCTTAATGGTGGTGGGGGGGAAAAAAAAACCTAGACCAGAAGTGTTGGATCTCAGGAATGTGGAGTTTTTGAGATTTCTGTGCTTCCAGGCACAGGCCCTCTGGAAAACACTGCCCTGGACCTGAAACCTTGGAGAAGACTTGTAAATATGAATAATGAGTTAGAAATCACGAATGTGCAGTGGGTTAGATGTGTGTGTTTTCACTAGGTGATGGGTTTTAAATCTCAGGTTTTATAGTATAGTGGTGGATATGGGACAAGATGGAGAATTTTGGGTGGTGTCTTTTTCTTTGTTCATATTCTTCTTCACAGAACTCAGGTGGTTGTCTTTGGTTGGTCTAATGCCACTCTAAGGGTCGTGGGAATCTATTATTGGGTCAAAAGGATAAATAATGTAGGTGATAAACTTTCATTGGTTTGTTTAGCTTTAAAATTCCTTGAAGCTGGGGCCACTTTTCCCACTTCTAGCAAGGAGCTAGAGGTGCTGTTGCACTTCCTGTGATTTTTGATAAAATATAATAAACATCCAAGCCCAAACACGAGAATCACCTCAATCACCTTTCTAATAATCCTGGCTCTGAGGGAGAACAGATGAGACTAATTACAAACCACTAATGAGTGGTGCAAAGCCCAGCACAAGACTGTGGAGCAAGGCCAGGAGCTGAGGCTGCTGCCTGAAAAAAAATTTCTCCTTCCTTTGCTTTTGTTGCCTCCCCGTTTATATTGTGTTTCCCCAGAAGAATTCCAGAATTCCAGGCAGTTTTTCATGGCATGGGGCAGTGCTCAGCCTCCCCTGCTGCACCCAGGAAAAGGAAACCTCTGGATGTCTCCACTTGTGGCACGTTTTTCTGGACACCAACCTCAGCCCCAGGGTAAAAGTTTAGGTCTCTATGACTTGAGAAAGCCAATTTCTACAGGAGAATAAACCTATTTAAGAATGTATGAAGCAAATCAAAATTCTGTATTAAACAGCCAATAAATATTAAAACAAAATGAATATTTTAAAGTGTTAATAAAGAACTATACCCAAAAGGCTTTAAAAAAAAAATATTAAAACTTGGGATTTTTGTTTTCTTTTTCTGCCTGAACGAAGCGTGATGGTTTTGAGTTTGGACAGGCTGACAGATGCAGTGGAAAATATGAAAATTGGTTTATGGCACACACACACACACACACAAAAATAAAAAAAAAATTAAAAAAAGAAAGCAAAGCTGAAGGGTGGAGGAAAATTCCTGGTGGTTGATTCTGCATGGTCTGGCACCTTGCACAGCCTCAACATCCGTGCAAAGGAGAGAGAAATTCCAGTGGGGAGAGTTGTGACAGCAAAGGCAGGGCTGCATCAACCCCCTGCCCACACCTTCAACAAAAAGGGAGAGGGAGCTGGACAAAAATACAAAACACAAAAATATAAAAATAAAAAAATACATAAAAACCCAAAAATACAAAAAACCAAGCTCAGCTCAGGGTCAGCAGTGCAGAACTCTGGGCCAAGGGGACAGGAGCTCACAGCACTGCAAAAATGGGA
>VZTT01051084.1:9379-80001 GCA_013400855.1 Buphagus erythrorhynchus
AGCTCCAGGGATTTGGTTCAAGCACCATTGAATGTGATGCTGTATTAATTGCCCTGGAGGGTAGCAAGGCCTTTGAACTGTGGCTGTGAGTGATATTTTGCTATAAGACATGTGTCAGCACTTGCCTGGTTAACTCTAGGGCTGGGTTGTACGGCATGCTGGGACCAAGTATCTGGAAAACTACTTTGCATCCTAATCTTACATCTGTTTTCTATCATGCTGTGAGATTGACTGGCCATTCTATCAGAGAAGCATCATTCTGGAATAGATAGTTTAAGTAAAAATATTGCACTGCCAAAGAATATTAAGGATATGCCATCATCTCTTATGGTTTGCAAAAGCAGCTGGCAGAAGGAGACTAAATGAATATTGTGGCTGATGTGCTGTCCTTTCCCTGTGAGAGGAGCAGTCTGGGCCCAGCTTGGCACAGGAGAAACTAAAGTTCAAACAGTTCCACAGTCCCACTTGTCTCTGTTTGTGGGTATAAATTTTCTGTCACATATGTCCTGATCACACAATCATCCATCACATAATCCATTACCATCAGCATGAGAACATCACCAAGAGGTCAGAGCAGAGCTAAAGCACGGCAGTCATGGACATGCATGGAAGAGGAATTGTAGGAATATGAGGAATTTTCAGCAAAGCAGAACCATTTGCATGGCTAGAGGCATGCATAGAGGATAGAGAGACTTTAACTTGTGGATTTAGCCAGGTTAAGATGTCAATTTCCACTTTCAGTGCCTAAATAATTTTTCCTACTTTCTCTATCTTTTCCCTTCCTTTTTTCCTTCCTTTCCTTCTTTCTTTCTCTCTCTCTCTCTCTGCTTTTCCTTATTTCTACACCCCCCTGCCCCTGTTTCCCTTCACTTCCTTTCTGGCTTAGTCTATTAGGAATTCTCTAGCAAAAAAGGGGACTAAACTTGCTCTTGTTTGTTACCAAGCAAAACCTTTCTCTCTTTCCACAAAAGAACAAGACCTACACTATATTCCAATAATAATCTCTGCTAATAATAATATTCAATAGTAATAATTAAACTCCTTAGTCTAGGAAGCTTACCTGGCATTCAAACAAAAAAAGTAACCATAAATTCCCAAGATGTGATAAAAAAAGTGTCATGCACAAATCTACATATTGACCTGTAAAGCAGAAATATATTACATAATTTCTTGCATGAAATAATAAACCTTCCTTAGTAATTTATTTGATATTCTCAAATATCAATCAAAAGAAGACACATAGTACTTATACTAAACATTAAAACATATGTTCTTTTCTTTTTTTTTACCTCTTTAACCCATCACAGCACAATATTTAGGAGAAAGAGATGTTGCCATCTGAAGCTGAATGTTTAACGAGGATGTCAGCTCTAAGATTAAAAAGAGAATTTTTTTAAAATGCAAGGTGAAGTATTTCAGATTTCACAGTCTGACAGAGTGACATAAAAAAGTACAAAGTGTATCCATAGTCTTTTGATCTGGGACAAAGAGCTGTCCTTCATGTTGCTGGTAATATGACCTAATGATGGGAAAATATTGCTCCAGCACCTGCAGCTTCAACCAGTGGAGAGATGTGTAACTTCTCAGGATTTTATTCACTATGAGGATGTAATTGTGCCTCTATGAAACAGTATGAGAATCTGGGTAGAATCTTTACTGGAAAGAGAAAATATCCAGACACAAATAGTTGATGATTAAAAAGGTAAATAATAATCCCTTCTGAAGTAAAATGTCTTAAAGCCTACACTCACTTCCCTTGTTAGGGTCTGGTGAAATTATTGCAGCTGATGGAGAAAACTCCCATTAAAGGCAATGCTGCAGCAGAAGGGATAATAATCTCCTTAAGGGGAGCAAGGGCTCCATAACACAGGACACAGAGCCAGTGCACAGCCTCCCTTAGCCCAGATCCCACCTATCACCACTCATCTGAGTGTGTCTGGATGTGTAAGGACAAATTTTATGTCCTAGGATGTTACCTTGTACTCAGTTTCAAAGGAAAAAGAGCCTCACTAGAAGTCTCTAAATCTGAACTGTCAAACAAGAAAGTTTCCGCACTAAGTAGGAATATAGTTTGTAAGGATTTATCAAGATAGCCCATCAGATTGACACTTGACATGTAAATTGAATAGCAAATCTGACAGCTCAAATATTAATGCATCCACCTAGTTCTGTCTCACACAGTTACTCCTGCAATAGGCTTTTTGAAAGCACCCTTGATATCCATTTCAAATCTGGCTGATTTTTAAGGCTGACATTGTATCAACCCAGTTTATTTAGAACTAGCTGTTTAAAGACAGCTCAGTCTGTGATTATTAATTACTGATTCAAGTAATCATATTTGGTATTCATATCCCTCATTAGCTTCTAATCAGATGAAAAGAAAAAAAAAAAAGAAAAAAAAAGCCTTTGAAAAAATCCTCAACACATATATATATTCTTTTTGCTGAGGAGCTGCATTTGCTCTGGGAGCTGCACGAGCTCCTTGCAGGAGCAGCTCTGCATTTGGAGCACAGGGCTGCAGGGCAGACAGGAGCTCTGGCAGGACGGGATTTCTGGCTGCACGTGGTTTGGAGACCTCTGAGTTCTGATTTTACTGCGAGTCCTCTAAAATAGTCAGGCTAATATTCTCTGGGAAGAATGGTAACACCACTACTCTTAAATATGCCTTCTAAATAGAAAAATGTATGTATGGAGTACATAGTTACTCTGCTGAACAGGAATAACTCTGGCCTTCTTTAAGAATAGTATTTGTATTTATCATCAGACTGGACAAGAAATCCATAACTACCACCTTCATTTCCCAGAACAGGTCTTGTGTTCTGTCTTTAAAAACTATTTGACACCTACCTCAGACTCATTCTTTCATTTTTCAAATACAATTTCACAGAATGGTTATCCAGTAGTCATTTGAGAGATGTAATGATAAATAAAAATATTTCTCACTAATCTCATTAATAACTCTAAAGTCTCTTCCAACCAAAGTCATTCCCTTGATTCTATGATTCTAATTTCATGAGACCTTCATTTTCAAGTTTCCTTTTTATTTCAGTTCTCTGATTCATTTAATATCCAGGCCAGACATCCTCAAAAAAAAAAAAAAAGGACTGCTTTTGATTTTAGAAATAACTTCCTTTCCCAGTCCTCCATGTTATTTACCAAATTACTCCATCTGTTCCTTCAGAGATCTTCCTATCCAAACCAAAGAAATGTAGATAGAAAGGCGAAAAATAATTTCTTGCCAACCTCATTTTGGTTTACCTTAAAAATAACTGGAAGATACGTAAGGAGACAATGCACATGTAGAGAGCAATATTTTAGGGGATCATTGCATCTTGTGGACATAATCTAATGCCAGGACACAGGAAAACAGCAGAAACAATCTTTAGGAATGCTGAAACACAAACAGGCCCCTGGAAAGCTGCTGACATGGATCAAGGTCTGGCAGATCAGTGTGATTTAGCACATGTCCTCAGAAACAGTAACAGTGAGACACTAATTTACTAAATTATTTGTGACCAAAAAATTAAGTCAGTGGTACTATAATTATGGCCACAAGATCATTTGTTTCATGGATATGAACCTCACCACTTCTATTAAAAAAAATAGATTGCAACTGTTAAATACCATTTTTCTCAGAGAGGGGGATACAATTTCCTCTTTTCTGCAGTAAATATTGGTCATTCTAACAAATACAGTAAATATATTCACAAAATGCATGTAATTTTGATCTGCAGCAAATACAAGTGTCCACTCCCAGTTACAGTAAATGTTGGCTTCTGGCTTTTAGATCAAGAGCTTCTGATGTTCCCAAAGTAAGATTTCAATGTAGCTGGACTCCAAATATTATGTCACATCTGCTGCTTCCCTTCTCTCACACCTTGCTCCTGTTTCTATCCAGTCTGCTTACTCACCTGTTTTCTACAGGAGCTTTCTTTTGCTGCTTGAGTAAATACAAGTATTCATCTGGCAGAACCAAACTGGCTGTGAATTTTCATTCCAGTTAATTCAGTTTAATCTTTCTTAAAGGGGGAAAGGTTGCTGGCAAAGTTTACACCTTATCACTGAGGAAAACAGGGGGAGCAATATCTCCACCTTTTCATTTTTGGTTGATTGACTCCCCTTTCCCACCAGGGCCATGGGAAGGGCACTGCCCAGACCATATGGCTGAAAGGAGGGTGATAACTGCTCACAGCAGAGAAGCAGCAGGCACTGCCTAGAAGACACAAAAAGGAGGAGGTAACAGCAGAAACCCCAAATATCAGCCAAGAAAACAAAATATGGCAACCAGGTTGAAGGCCACTGGATCATTATTTAGAAAAATACAGTATCTAAGGTAAGTATAAAAATAAAATAATTAATAGTGCATAAGAGTGTTGGCAAGAATGAGGCACACCTTAAATTATTTAGCTGGATTAGCAGATAAGAATAGAACTCTACTAATTTTTTTTTCCTGATGATATGGTAAATTCTGATGACAGTGGAAAATAGTCTTTAAAAATTACTCTTTCTGTTTCCATATCCATATCTGAAAAGATGATCTGTGTGCTGGTACCTCATACGAGGCTGGCCAGCAAGGCCCAGGGAAATATTCTAGGTCTCCTGCAAAAGTCTGTCTGAAAGAGGAATAAAAAAAACAAACAAAACTTGAATTTCAGGGTTTATGCTATTTTGTGTGTGTACTTCCAACTTATTAAGAAGTAGCACCAGGTTCTGGGCTAAAGGTTCCCAACAACCTGCAGAAAGTGTCCTCGTGAAAATATTCAAAGCCTGTCCTACCCTAAACCTTGCCATCACTGAATGTCACAGAAAGTTAATCCCATACTCATTTATCTGCATTTTGAATATTAACACAGTTGGGACAATTGGGACACTGAAGCAAATATAACTGATAAGACATTTCTCGTGCTTTATCCTGATTTTGTGGTGCCTAGGACTCCTAGGTGTCAAATGACTTTTTCTGTCTAATCAAGCACCATGTACTTTCTTGCTTGGGGTGGTACACAAGGGTGTTTTAGGAGCATCTCACAGGCCCCTATCAGTGTTTTCATCTCAACTATTATGTGTTCTGGTAGAAAGACAAGTACTTCTTTTCACCACAATTTCTGCTTTTTAACAGTCCATTTAAAATGAGCTGCTTAGGGATCTTGGGGAGAACCTGCAGCTTTTTGGTGATCCTAATGCAGCTCAGCAAAATGCTCAAGCATGTACCTTAGGAGCCAGTCCTGAGGGTTTCTGTGCTTCCTTTGGGTACCAAGGCACTGCAGGAGGCAAGGATGGATCTCCCCTGGCCTTGGGGACAGCCCAACTGTCCTGAGAAACACCCAAAGGAAACAAGCACCCACTTTGCAAATGGGTGAGCTCTTCAAGATGCACACAAGATGTAGGTGCCTTTGAAATTCACACTGAGGGTTGGTAACTGCAGAAACACAAGAATTTATAAAGTCTAGCTCATTTGTCGTTATTCTCATTTTCAAAGGTTCAGCATTGCAATGCATTCACCTCAATACAGCACACCTGAAGAACAAGCACAATAAAATGAACAATATCCTTTAAAAGTTGAAAAGTATATTACACTTCAGCCTTCTGTTCTTTTTGCTTTCAGCCTGAAAAGCAAGTACAAGAAAAAAAAAACATTTTCCCAAGTAGCAGCAGAAACTTCAGAGGCAATTTGATTTCACAGGGCTTCTGGGCTCTATCTGACTGCCATTCTAAACCTCAAGATTTATGTGTATTAACTGTTTTAAAAGTGGATCCAGTCACTGTCATTGAAGCAAGAATGTTAGCTAATAGATTGGTCTGAGCTGGAGATAGCTGTACATTTAATTTATAATTTGTAAAATCCTGTACCTATTCTTTGTATCCAAGATAAATTGATAAGTGAGCCCAGTACAAATGCCCATTAATACAGTATATACAAACTACCTCTCATTAAAAGGCATGGGTTCACACTGCCTGACAAATTACTACTTCACAGTAGAAATCTCTAAGAAACAAGAATTTATACTGAATTCACCTGCAGTGATGCAGGTTAAAGTATGTCTACAATGGATGCTGTGGGCAAATTCAAGTTTTGCCTCACCTATGCTGCAAGGCAAAAGCCATAAATTAGCCCCTGATTAGATGGAATTAATAGAGCCTGACTGCTTTGCCTAATACATTAACTTAGGTCTGATCTATTCCACAATACAGGTACTTGGTCTGAAGCTGACATAAGCAGGACATAGGACATAAGCAGGGAGAGAAATGTGATGTGCTGTATATTACAGATACATAACACCCTTCAAGGGCAGCTGAAAGCTGCCCTTGAAGGGTGTTATGTATCTGTAATATACCCTTCAATAATACCTGTAATACACCCTTCAATATATGTATCTGTAATATACCCTTCAATATATAATATAATATACCCTTCAATAATACCTGTAATACACCCTTCAAGGGCAGCTGTCTAGCAAAATGCATAGAAAACTTGATTGTAGTGCAAGAAAACAATGGTGAAATTAATAGCTGGGAAGAGGCTCTCTCATTTATCAATCAACATGTATTGATATCAAACATGAAAGTTTAACTAGTGATGATGAGACAGTAAAAGACAAGAGTTTCTTAAAAAGAATTAAATCACAGATCATTAAAATGATGAATTAGGAAAAGTTTTGCAGTCAACTCTACAGCTTAGATACAAAATTCTTTACATAAATGTCTTGGGAAAAAACCCTCAAACTTCTCTTGTGCCATGTACTCTAGAGCTAACAGAGTCAAATGTCTGGATCCAGGAAAGAGATTGAGGCAAGTACAGAATTCATTTTGTGAGGATCTAAGAGTAGAATTGGTATTTGAAATTGAAAGAGAAAATATTTTTCAAATATCATCTTCCTGAGTTTGGAACACTGCCTCTGAAAGTTGTGATGTCCTTCACTTTGACTTTCTTTCTTACCAAAAGTACATTACTTATGATCAAGCGTCAGATTGACATAACCAACTTGTGCTGATCTGCCAATATTACCAGCTTTTCTGATCTGATAAGATGTTCATTTCAAAAATACTTTACTTTATCAAAGAAAGATGAAGGTCTCCATGTCCTTTCACCATGTTATTTAACACTGAACATGCCCTTGAATTCTTCAATATTGTTTTGCTCTGAAAGCTGCTTTGCTCTCAAGATACAAAGATATCACATTTTTAAAATGGAGATGTTACTTCTTTGGTGATTTTTATTTATATTAATTTCAACCTGGTATTAAAATAAGAATGAAAATACACAACTCATAGTACTTCACTTTGTTATTCCTTAAAACATTTTCACATCATTAGTTCACTTGCAAATATATATGATAATACTGATGAAAGAACTGGATATTTTAAATTATCAATCTACTAGCTAATATACTAGAATGAAATTTTGACTAGGTTCAACACACCAGAAAAGGGTCACTCTGCTTCCTTAGTCAAGAGGAGAATGAGTGACCCTCTCTCATGTCTCCATCCAGTTTAAACCTACAAAAGAACATACTGTTCCCCCAGGGTAATGTGATAAAGCAGCTCATTGTTGAGAAGATATCCTAGAAGATTTATTTTAAAAAAGAAAAGAAAAAATAAAAGCAAAAAAGTAAAGGAAAAAAAAAGCATATCCTTGAAAAATGTGAAATAGAAAACTGTGAAACACAACCTCTGGGAAATGTAAGTGCCTACACAGTGGGTGGTTCTGTTGCTCATAACTCAGAAGTAAAAGCCAGAGACAACAGGAAGATAAGTAATATTGATAAAGACAGCTCTAGAAAGCTCCCATGTGCTCAGCCTTGTTTGCAGCTGGTGCCCATGAGCAGAGCTCAAGGCAGTGAGTGTGCCAGCAGGAATGCAGCACTAACCAGGGGAGATGAGCCACAGGTAGGATGAACTGAGATGTGGAACAGGGTGCTGAGCTTGCCTGTAATGGCCCCACCTGTCCTTCCTACCAGCTCTGTGTTCACCAAAATATTTCAATAAACTCCATCTCTACTCAAGACTCTAAAGCAGATGTGATTAAAACCAAACACCTCAGGAGTTATTGCAGGGTCTTGTTTACTTTGTCAGCAGCGCTTGCCCAGCCCTCCTGGTGAATGCAAACCCTGACAAGCACAGGGTGACACCTGCTCACAGGCTGCTTGTGTCACCCTGCACTCCAGATGCACTGTGGAGCTCAGGAGAGGCACACACAGTGCAGACAAGCTGTAATTTAACTGCTCTCTGCAGCAGTGCCACATCTCCCAGGTACGAGCAGCACCATGGCTCCTCTCCTAGCAGGAAGCAATCAAAGCCAGGGAGAAAAGCTTTTAATCAATGGCATCAGGGCTAATAATTACTGCTGACTGCTTGCTTTAGGTTTCTAAAGACAGGTGACATAATTTTCTGGAAAAGGCTGAGCATGCAGTTGTTCAGAAAATATGAATACTTTTTTAAGATACATTCAAATATTTATGAATTTTAAATACGTAAATGCAGCCCAACAACACTTCCAGGACATAAAGTGACTAATAAAATGTGACAAATACTTAAAATGAAAACTCCTTCAAATAAAATACTGATTTTTTTATCAGCTTCTCTATTTTCTGTAAGATCATATTAAACTTAAATTCATTTTCTTTCAACCACACCAAATAATTACAGCTTCCCTTTCAAAATTACTTTTATTCATGACTATTTCAGTTCATTCAAGAAAAATTTTAGGTGTGTATTTTGGAGAAATATTTTTGTGTTTCTGATTATTCGTAACAATGAAAACAAATTCCCAAATATCCGAATTTAAAAATAAAATTACACAAATTCCTCATTTTGCTAGCTCTAATACTCAGAATTATTTATTATTGCAAAATATAGAACAGCAGCTTAAAAAATTATTTTTTACATATCGGAGACAAAGGCATATTATTCCTCACTATGGAATTGTCAGTAATATTTTTTTCAAATTTCAGTGTTGCATTAAAAAATTTAAAAGTGCTAAGGATCTGCTGGCAGAAATCTTGTTATATTCCTTTCATATGTAAGGTCTCATAATCAAAAGAGTGCTACTTCACATAAAGCAAAAAAATTTAAAGGCCCTCACTCTAACATTAATTTGCCATTGTTTCAGAAATTAATTACTATGTAATTGGAATGACAGAAAATGCAAATGGAATTTCTTAACACTATCAACAGCTGTTTGAAATGACATTTATTTGAAAATGCTGGAAAAACAGAAATGCTCCTTCACAGACTGTGTGCCATTGAATTTGTCAGCTCTCTATCAAAGCCTAGTGAAAGTTCTGCTTCCTACATAAGATGCCCTGTAAAACAGATGAAATGGTGAATGTGCAGCCTGGTTAACACAGCTCCTGCTCAGGAAGCCAGGACAGGCAAGAGAAGCAGGTCTGAAAGAATGGCAGCACTCATGACCCCCTCTGTGCCCAGAAATTATCAGGAATATCTGCCACAGGCAACCACAGAGCTAATGAAAACAAAAATGAATTGAACCTCAAGGATAATGATAGCTCAATGTCTAATTATCTGAGATGAATTTTTGATGACACCTCCTCCGGCCAATTAGCTTGCCAGTCACCAAAGAGTGCTTTTGGCAAGGAGGGTTAAACAGAAGGCTGGAAAAATAACAAGGGAAAGTAGGACTGAAAATGCCCAATTCTTTAGCCATTTCCCTCCGTGGCACCAAGGGAGTTAAGACAGGATTAAACCAAGGTGAGAGAGAAGAGGATCCAGGGCAAAAGCTGGTGTGAGGTGAGAGCTGCAGGCTCCCCCTGAGCCACAGCAGCAGGGGCACACAGCTGCTGCTGCCCTGGGACAGTGCCCTGAGAGCCCACTGCTCCTGGTGCACCACTGGGGACAGTGGTGTCCCCAGCACAGCCCCAGGGATGTCACCATGGCACGAGCACGTCCCTGTCCCACAGCCCAGGACACTGCTCTCAGTCTACAGCCAGGAAAAGATGAAAGGAAATCACTTTGGCTGCTGGGCAGCAATAAAATAAAAAGTAACTATAAAACAGTAGAAACTAGACATATGAAAGACCTTGTACTTCACATATATAAATCAGCATAGCTCCATTAAATTCCTCCTTAACAATCCCAAATGCCAGCACGAACATCAGTCAGAATCTAACCTGCAGAGCCCTCCCAGGCATTCAGGAAACCATGTGGCAATAGCATTAGTTCACTCAGAAACCTTCTCCTTGTGCTGGAGAAATAGCTGGAAAAAAGTGAAAAGGCAACTGCTGGAAATGACTGATAGAACTTTCACTTCCTCAGATTTAGAAACTTGATTGGAGTAGAACAGTTCTTGTGCACTAAAGAACCATTATGCTTGTGTGGAAACCTGAAGAAAAGAAGAAAGGCAGGCAAACAGAAAAAAACCAAACCAACAGATATATTTTTTCTTGATTTTTCTTCTTCCTTTTTGAATTTTACAAGCTTGCAACAAGCAAAGGCCAGTTTTTTTGATCTAGAGCCAGATAGACAATCTTTTTAACCAGAGCCAGCATTCACCATAATGAAAAAATATCCAGCAGAACCTTGTATCTTGTCATTTTCAATAATCCTACTATATCCTACCAGGATTATTTTTTCCTAGGCCATAAATTTGTTCTCACCCAGTAACCCACCACCTGCTGATCCCCACTTTTTCTGAAGCCTGTCACAGACAGATTAAGTTACAATTTCTTTTCCCTATTCCATGAAGCAGAAGTACTATTTCCTACCTGCACAATACATTTCTCATTCACTCTGAGAAGCTACTGAGACATCTGGTACCTCACTGACATGTTTATTTTAGACTTTTCTTCAGCAGATAAGAGCAGTGCAGCAAAAGAGATGAATATAGGAGATAAAGCTGAGAACACAGCAGAACAAGCCTAGAGAACATCTGAATATAACCTGTTCCTCTGTGCTGGAAAACACAGATCAGCTGTGTTAGATTTAGACTTGTTTGACTTCAAATAAATTTCTGCAATAGCATCAGGTACTTGTATTGACATTTCATAGTGTTTGAGATGCTATTCACACTTTGTACACCAGACATAACCAGAGAGTTCAGCTTCCATACCTGGAGCTGGTTACTCATTTGGGAAGCCAAGGTGAGCCAGTGTAGCCAGTGTCACCTTATGACTCTTAAAAGTTACTGAACATGGATTGCAACACCAAAATAGCCCCAGAGACTGCCTTTTCTATTTGGGACTGACTGAACTGACTGCAGCCACCACCTGTGACTATGTACTGATACAGTACTCTGTACTATGTGTTTTTATCAGCCATTTTATGCTTCATAGGCTGGCCATATAGGTTTTTATTATATAAAATAATACAATAGTTTAGGTTGGAAGAGGCCCTGAAGCCAACATCTCCCTCAAAGCAGAACTAACTTCAGTGTTAGACTTCAACTATACCTGTTACAGGGCTTAGTGCAGCCTGTGGAGGCTCTGCCCCAGTGTTTGACCATCCTCATTGTAAAAAATAAACACTTCTCATGGCCATCCTGAAGAAATACCCCAGTGACAACAAGATCTAAAGAAGAGCAACAACCCATGTCAAAAGTTTTGAATAATTTCATTATACATAATAAAGACTGCTTGTAAGTGGTGGCAGTAGAATGACTTCAGGGTTAGTTTATGTTTGCCCTGCTGTCACTGAGCACAAACACGAGAATTGTGGCAAATTCACACTCAAGTATTCACTGAACAGCACTAATATGGGGTCACATTCTCCCATTCTCAGCTGGGCCATCCCACACTTCTCTTCAATGTCATTGCAACTCAAAATATTCTTGGTATAGTTTCACCATCAAAAACTTCTACAGTTTTCCACATTTTAGAAATTATTTTCCCTCTTCCGGACATGGGCACATGCTAACTTTCCTCAGGCAGCAGGCAAAAACTGGATACCATTGATATGTTTATAATCTAACATTACACCAACAAGAAAAAGCAAATTAACTATTTGAAAAAGCAGTTATTTGATATGACTTGATTTGGTTGTGTTTATTTCCAAAGAATGCCTGGAGCAGGGTTGATCCAAACCAGTGACAAGCACTGCTTTCTGCTGTATACCCAAACTAAGGCTAAATTAACAAACTCTTTCAGTTTGTAATCAGGTTATAAAAATAACGTGCGTCAAACAGAAACCAACCTGTTTGTTTTGTAGAGTAATGCATGTGCTGTATCCAGACCTTAATTAGACCACATAGTAAGAGACTTTTATAGATGGATTTTTATAGACACTTTTCCAGACATGCTGTGCTCTTGATATTCCTCCCCCAAGCCCCAATCCACACCTTGCTAAATAACTTTTATAGGTCTAATTAAACAGGCTGATGATTCAGTAGCAATCCTATTAAAACAACAGTACCTGGGCACTGGCATTCTTACTACAGCATCCTTCTTTCTTTCAAGTAGGATTCCATAAAAAGAGCTGTTGGTAAGATCTCAGAGCATTTCTATCTTGCATAATCTGATGACATCTTAAAGCACCACACCTAGTTCTGTGTGAGCTGGATTATCAGCACAGCACCAAAGAACACCATTAACTCTCCTGCCAGGAGCACTGTGGCAGCAGCAGCAGCATGGCTCTGCACCAAGGTAATTATGTGCCTTTCTGCTACCCTCCTCCTCCTTCTGGAACTGGGAGAGAGCAAGCATTATTCATCAGAGACACCCCCTGAGATCTTTTATGTCTAATATCATTGAAAGACAAGATAAACCTCCATCATTGAAATGCCGCCTAGAATTTAATAGGAATCTATAAAAATTACCCTCCAAAATAGAAGAATTCAATTGAGAATGTTTTATTTCATTTTATTCTAGTAATATTAAATTTAAGGAACTATTCCATAGAAGGCATGCAGGCCCATAAAAGTTGATAACAGAGCTCCTGTTATTGGAATTGAGGCCACAATTCCCTAAGATGACTCAGATATCTCAGAGACTGGTTATGATATTCTATTTAGCTCCATAGGCATTTTCTGTGAAGAATGAAATGTTGGAAAGCTCTCAGAAATTATGACAAAAAGCTGTTCACGCTCCAGGATTGCCACTTTTCTAAGAACTCCCTTCAGTTGCAAATATGCCTCTCACCTAAGAGTGTGTGTGTGCTGGATGCTCCTTTGGCACTGCCCAGGTCGTTCTGGGGCTCATGGAGAGGGAGAGGAGGCTGCTGCCAGGTAGTCCTGGTCTCAACACAGAGCCTTGGCAAGGCACTCTGCAAATCTGATCCTATTCCCAAGCTGTTAGTGCACTTCCCACAACAGGATTGGTCTGAGCTCTGTGAAAAATACCAAGATATGTGCCAAACTTTATTCTTTGTTATATATGGTCATTTAAATGTTTATATGTGTCAAATTCTTGCCACTTTATTGGAATAATTTCAGTGCAATGAGAGACTGAAGAAGGCTTCCTTTCATGCTTCCAGCAACATCTTTAAATATGTTGAAGTCATCATCATGCTGTAATAAGCTTTTTCCTGCATCAATTTTATCAGTATTTTTTATACCAGAAGTGGAAATAGTTTGAATAAAATAAAATATTCTCACCCAAAACTACTTACATATTTAAAAAGGGAATCTTGCAATTCTAATTTTAATTTAAAAATACTTGTTTTACATTGGGTGAAACAATAGGGCATTTCTTCACTACCTTTCTGGATATAGCTGATAGATGCTGCAGTCTAGAAATTATTTGGCACTAAGTGCCAAACAAAGTTGAATCGATGATATTTTGCATTAGTCACTCTGAAATGCCCTATAGCATAATATTGAGTCAAGAAATAAATATGTTTAGAAATATACAAATCTCCTGCAAAATCCAATGCTAATCCAAATTTACAGTTAGCAACTGTAACATTAGAGGGTGGTCTGCAACAACCCCAAGACCATGAAACAACCTGTCCATTACAGCTCGGTGAGAAAGCTCCAGCCAACACAGGGTTAAACACTGGCAGCAAAACACTTCCAATCTGGGCAATCTATGCCACTAAAATAACAATTCCTCTCGTTTCCACCCTGCTTATAGGGAGCCAGCAGGCCTTTTGCTCATTATTATTTACTCCTTTGATCTTCCTCCCCTTGAACCCTCCTGCACTTCCTTTTACAAGCTCCCCAGCTCCTGGGGAAGGTGTACATATCAACACCATCTGCCTGCAGGCAAGGAAACACCACTCCATGCTTCCCTGAGCACAAGCCTGCTGCCAGCCACTGACATGATTTCCAGCTCAGCACTTCACAAGAGCCCTACCCCAACACCAGCACTTACATTTCCTCACAGAGGTGGAGAAGGGAAAAAACCTAAGCCCTCCATGGGATCTATCATGGTAGGGAATGCTCAGCTCACGTTTTATGAACACTGAATTCCAGATTCAGCTGTGTGTTACTACCAGAGCTCTGCCTGCCAAGCCAAGCTCTGTTTCTGATAAGCAGGCAGCAATACAATGTGAGGACAAACTGCTACAGGTCTTCTGAGCTGCTTTTTCAGTGCTGCTTTTTGCACAACACAACCATCATGGGAAAGGCTGTGCATCTCAGGCAGGTTGTTGGCAGACCTTGTCCGTTGTTACTATGTTCCACCAAAATATTTAGCCAACTGAGTAATAATAACCTCTATTTATCATCTCCACAACTGGTGAGCAATTCCTGCTTTACAGCTGTAGATTTATGACAAAGTAACATTAGAAGCAGCATTTTTAAACCAGAGCCTGTGCTTTGTTAGTTGATTTCCACAAGCACATATTTGTGTGTCTAAATTTTGTAGGCTGGACTGCCCTGACAAATTAAAGGAAATGTAATTCCTTTTAAAGGAATTAAGGGTTAAGGAAATTGTATGTATGTATCTCCTAGTTCTTGGAGTTGAAATCATATTAGCACTGCATGCAATGCTAAATGAAAACTCATGGTGAACCCTTTGGGTGCAGCTCTTTCTTCAGCTGACTAGCTTTGGCTGTGCAGCTCCAGTTTATGCTCAGAAACCACCCTTCGTTAAGCTGCTTTCACTAATTAACCAAACTATTACATTGGTGGATGTGTCATAATCTGTTCCAGTCAAGCTCAGCTCCATCCAGTGATGCTCAACTCATCAAAGCTGCACACACAGAGGCCAGCTCACAGGGACTTGTCTGGTCTCAGGAGCCCAGAGGGTCTATAAATGAAGCCTGGAGCACCCATCATGCCCAGCCAGGTGTGTTTGCATTCCAGAGCCTGCCCAGGGCTGTGTCTGCATTCACCCCTCAGCCTGACACTGCTGACAGGGATCTTTGGGTGCATGCTCTGAATTAAATGCATTTCCATCAAAAGAAGATATTTGTTAAGAAAACAAAGTATTTTGGAGACAACTTGCAATATACTGGCTGGATGTGCATATTGAGGACTGTGCTTTTTAAAGGAAAGCAGTAAATTCAGAGTTTTTCTCCTCTATGCCAAATTGTCCATGACACAGGAGTATGCTGCACTTGGGCACTACCCTGGTGTAATCCCTGCCAATACATTTTGCAGAGCAAAGGTCAGCACAGGACTCAAAATTAATCTCCTGCTCCACTCAAATATATCCATAAACATACCTCTGCCTGTACATATGTAGTAGTAAGCAAAGTAGGACAGAAAATTCCAGACCAGTTTAAAACCTAACTACACAAATTGAGTTCCTGAAATCTGATAACCACTAGAAATGCAAATAAACTTCCTCAACCCTAGAATTTTCAAGTAAATTGTGTTTAAATTTGCCATTTGTATTCTTCAAAAGCTAGAAAGCTGTTACTATACATGCTTTATAATCATCCTGAAAAATATAAACCTGTGCTTAAGATGTGCGAGCCAATGCATCCCAAATTTAAAAAAAGAAAAAGACATAAAAAGGCTCCACATTAATAATCCTGAAGACAGATACTACTTTATCACACAACAGACTCCTATAAAAATGCTATAAAAATATCCTTCTTATTGCAAGCCTAGTCATTGACAGTGAATTTGAATGCTAGCTATGCATAGGTCATATCAATACCTTTTAATGTCTTGTTTTACACTAGATTTCTGTGTTGTTTCAAGGTTCTTACTAATTCTTTAAGCATAAAAAAC
Source organism: Buphagus erythrorhynchus (assembly GCA_013400855.1). NCBI lineage: Eukaryota > Metazoa > Chordata > Aves > Passeriformes > Sturnidae > Buphagus > Buphagus erythrorhynchus. Next base: position 25,449 of record VZTT01051084.1, read on the forward strand.
ACCAGCAGGCGCCAAATTAAATTATCAGGCAACAGGTTTAAAACAAACAAAAGGAAGTACTTTTTCACACAATGCATAATTTAATTGAATTCCTTGCCACAGGATGTTGTGTGTGCCAAAGTCATAGGGCAGTTGAAAAAGAAAAAAAACACACAACAAAAAAACTAAAAAAAATCCCACATAATTCAGACAACAGATTTTCACCAAGGCCTATTATATAAATAAAGAAAATGTTATCTGCAGCTCTGGAATTGCCAAAACAGGAGTTTGGAAGAGTAAATAGGGAGAAGTGTCATTCCACTCTTTATTTAGCTTGCTCCTCAACTCCTGCCAAAAAACCCCAAACTTCTCTTAGAGGGTTCCACTGGAGGAAGAGGTTATTGGCCCAGCTGGATTTTGGGGTATGTAGCAAGGATCTTTTTCCTACTCGCTAATTCTAGTGAGAATGGAAAAAATATTCCCCTGTAAAAAAGTTCCCCCATCATATTCTTCAGATAAGACTTTTGACAAAATCTAGCAAAGTTTCTAAACTGGCTTTCCCAGCTGCTTTTTTTGTGTCTCTATTATGAGGCAAATGCATCCCAATTTGCATCTGTGCAGTCTGTTCTTTTCAGATCAGACATTTGGATAATCATAGCTTATTAAAAATATTTGTGTATAGTTTCTGCCTCGATGTAACTCCGAGTAGGCTGGGTGCACACTCTGGCCACAGCCCCTGTCTCCTGCAGTTGGTACCCAGGTACTGAGCTGCAGGATGTGCTGACAGTGCCAGGGATGGGGCAGAGCTGCTCCCAGCCCTCCATGTGAGTGAGCCCCACTCTGTGATGCAGGCACCGTGCAAACATCGCCACAGGGTGGGATTCACTCCGTTCACAGAAGGGATTCTTTGGTATCAAGAAAATCTACTGATGAGGAAGCACATAATAGCACCTACCAGTGCAATATCCCCGTGTTCCACGTTATCCTGCAGTCATTTCCCTCCTCCAAAGCAGCTCTCACATGCCTGCACTGCTGCCACATTTACTGTGGCAATTAGGAGTCCAGGATGTGATTGGCTCTCAGCTCATTTGTAGTTTTTGCAGCAGCAGATGCTGCCATAATTCTCTTTCATAGCTTCACCTTTCTCGTTTTATCTGCAAAGATGACTGTCAAATTTATCTTCTGTTTAGATCATCAGCAACAGAAATCACATGCTTTTTGAGCTAAGTGAAGCTTGAACATGTTTCAAGCTTGCTTGTTTTATTTTTGTAGCAGAAAACTATGAGTACACACGTGCTAGATCAAATCATGAAGTATCATAAGTCAAATTCTCTGCATTTTGTCATGTTTTTATTTTTTTGACAGAATTTTCAAAGTTACTAATGTTAAACTGCTACATGGAAACTCTCCTTCAGAATCAATACAAAATAAACAAAATACATTTGAATTTCCTTCTACTTCTAACCTAAATTAAAGCCCCTTTAATTTTGAATAAGGGTTGGGAGAAGGAACTGATTTCATTTATGTAATCTTCATTTAATTCCAATGGATTAGGTTTCAGTTTAAATTTCCTAATACACCCATATCAAGAGATCATAGTTGCTTTTGAAAAAGTAATGGACTTTAATAGGTACATTGGGTAACATAGCAGATTTCCCTCAGATTATTTTTCCAGAAATAGTCTATGCTACAAAATATATTTAATCTGCTACTGAAACAGAAAACTGGTGTATTTGTTTATAGCCTTTTTGTCAGAGACAGCTACAACAGTTTATCAAAATGAATAATTTAGTTTTTAACTAACAAAATGTTGGTGGAAAATAACTGGGAAGAAGCCAATTAGAACCAGGAAGGTTCTGAATGGAAGAAACTCTTCACAGAAGTGTTGAATAAAAGCCAGAGGATTTTTTGAGAGAACGGCTGCTAACTCTGACTTTATCAGCATGATGTACTGTGTGATTCACAGCCACAAAGAACCTCTAGCTGAACAAACATTTGAACAAGTTATTTGTTTCTGAAACAGTTCCAGGTTACATTACATTAGGAAGATATATCTATTGCATAAGGTAGAGTAAAACAACATCACTAATTTTCACATTTAACTAAGTTTTCTATTAATGTTCTGAAACACTCTAAAATATTGGCCCTTCTGGGCTGATATGGTTGCTAGGTGTTCCTGTTTGCAGATGAGAAAGAATTCTACTCTTAAGAGAAGATCAAATCCTTATGGACCGGTGATACACTACAGAAAATCCACCAGAGATAAAATAAAAAGAGATTACAGAAATAAATATATAATAATTCACATGCTTAAAAGCTAGCACAAGAAAAACCTGGGTTAGGAAGAACATGCTGTGGGGAGCAATGTACCACAATAGTTCAGCCAAGCTCAGACATGACTGTTTTAGATGGTTTATCCCCAGTCTGCTGCTCTGGTCAGATCTTTAGCATATGGGATTGCAAACCAGCCAAGTTGGGTGTAATTTAGTTCTGATTCACTTGCCCAAGCCATGCCTGCCTTCCAGGGAAAAGTTTGCCTGCACTGAAAACACTGATTCATGATTCACTCAAACATTTCATTGATTCAGTGATTTGTCTTGTGTGAAGAGCTTAAAGTGATACAACTGCTGACTGATACAGTTGGGATTCAGATAGTTCTCAGTCAAACCAAGGAAACCATATGAATACAGCTTTAACTACATGTTTCTGTCCCCAAGGAATAAATGAATTCTTCATTGGCTCTTCTCAGCACAGATAAGAAGAGAATACTACAAGTTTTGAAAACTTGCCAATGAATGATGGTGTCTACATTCCCAGAGGAAAATCATCATCTAGTCCACATGTTGAAAACTATATGGGCATTTTTAAAGCCAGATGGACTTCCTGTGATTTAAAACAGTAGAAGTCTCTCAAGAAGAGGCTATAACTCATTCAAAGACACACTTAGGGTAAGATTTGAACTTTTCTAAAACTGTAAGAAAATTACCAGAGAGCTTAAATGAAAAAAAAAAAAAAAAAAACAAACAAACCAACCCCACCAAAACAACAACAACCCAAACAGCTGCTATAGCACTATATCTGTAGAAACTAAACAACCTCAGGTTGTCTCTCCTGGATTTGTCTGTGTCAGTGGTGACACATTTGGAAGATCAGAGGTCAATCAGTTCAACTACAGGTGGCAAAAAGTAAAGATAATAAAATTCATTGGAGCCAAACAAATCTGAAATATGGTGAAATCCAAAAGATGTTTGGTTTAAAAAGTAGGAAAATTAAGACTGTCCTGCTCTTCTGGATTGTCTTCCCCAATGGTATTATATATATACATATATCTATATCTATATATATATATATAGATATATATCTCCTTTCTGCCAGCTTGCTGATCCAGCTATATCCCCAGCACTATAGTTTTAAGCAAAAACAACAGCAAGAGGAGCATCTGTACAAATGAGTTCATGTTTCTGTATGTGTGCATACAACCAAGATCCTAAGGACAGACATAGGGCTATTTTTAGTTGGTGTTCTTAATAAGAACAAAATCGGAAAAGAAGAGTTTTCCCACTTACCTGCTATCTGCAGGGTCTGTAATTGCTTGTCAGTTCTTGCAGATGTGACCTCCTTAGCAAGGTTTTGGTTTACCACAATGCCTGAATACTGCCAGTGTCAGACATTCCAGCTGATTTTTAGGGGTCCTATGAATGTCAGCCTCTCAGGGAGGGACATGAAAGAAAGAAAAATCTCACACACACTTGCATGACACAAACATCCTCCAAAAACTCTTCAATACCAGGATAAAACACTTAAAAGACTTTCTGTATTTAAGTGGGCAGCTACAGCATAGCTTGCTCACATTGTTGAATGTAGAGTCTGCAACATTTTACAGTGTACACATCTTTTAGTCATGTTTTATATATATGTTATTATTATAGTTTGAACACTGCATGTGAATTTGGCATCCATGAAAATGAACAGAGCATTAAAGAGGCTGGAAGCCACTGGTCTTTGGGGAAGCATCTCTTTATGGCACTCCTCTGCAAATGGCCAACTATTGCATTATGGAGCCTTTCTTGAATTCCTGCCAGTGACACTGGATCCTGTAATGGGTCTGTAATGAGGCTAAAATCAACACCTCTAAACTAAATGGAGAGAAGACAAAGGAACTGGGACATGGTGAGAGGAAATAGGGTGAGGACAATGTCATTTGGAAGGTCAGGAGACTGTGCTGTCACAGTGAATAGCAAAAAAAAACCCCATGTTAAACTTCTGAGAAGGGCCTTGAGAAGGAGCAGAACTACAGCATCAGGAATTCACAGGGAACACAGCCTGCCCTCCTATTCGGGTATGCTTTCCAAAAAACAGCTCTCAGAAAAGGTTAGGAGGAAAAAAAATGGTTTACATTTTAGTTGTGACGATGATTATGGTTCACTTATTTCACAATCACACTCCTCAAAGAGGAAAAGAGAACTTCTAAGAACAAAGAATTTTTCAGCATATCTAAGCTCAGTGATGGCTGTCAAACATACTCTGCAGAAGCAGTTTTGTTACTATAAGACATGCTTTCAGCTAATATTCTATCAGTCTGTTAGAATTTGCACAAAACCAAACTTGGCTTTGTTAAGAATCATCTTCTCCAGCTGCTTTCTATTGCACCTGAGGTTATGATCTTCTGTTCCCATCCTTTTGCTCAGGAGACTGTATAGAGAAGAGGGTAAAGTTTTCATGCAACAAGAGTTTAAATCTCTTCCCACAGGAAATACCTATTTTTTTTCCAAGAACCATAAACTAGAACTAGATTAAAAAGCAGGATGAAGACATTAATCACAAACATGTACAATGGTGGTCAACTAAGTCACTGGAGACAAAGCCACAGAGAAATCATAATGGAAAGAAACATTGTATACTGACAAAAAAAAATAATTGTCCAGGAATTTAGGGGTGCTAGTGCAGGGAAGAAAAATAATTTGAAAAAGAACACAGTTGTTAAAGTCTTGTTTCCACTTGTGCCACTGTTTTTGTGGATGGCTGTTTGCAAGTTCTTTGACCCCTCTCTAATTCTCTGGTCCCTGGTTTGTGCAGAGTGAAGACAATACTGAGTGCCCTGGCATTGCACTGGGATCTGTGCAATATCACTTTTAAGCACTCCTTTTTACCTCCAACTTTTCTCATATCATCATTCTCTACAAAAAGTCACCTCAAACAGTTTCATTTGGAAAGAAAAAAAGCAACCATTTCAAGTGATTACATTTATAATTTTAATAATGTAAGAGGTTTACAGTAAGACACCATGCAACCAAGAATTCATTACTTTTCCTTTCAGATTTTAATAAAAGTACAGTATGAATTATTTAAACTACACGAAATTTGTCAAGATAAATTAATTTAGTATATGTTGTGATGTAGTGTATACTGGCTTTAATTGTGTTTGCTGCTTACTGAGTATAGCAATTCAGAAAGCCCAACAATATATTTTCACAGCTATTAAAAACAAGAACATGACAGTGTTGTATCATTTCCCGCATTTTTTTCTCAAAGATTTTCTTTACTTATTTTTTGATAAAATTTGAAGTTATTGCATTAAAAGAAACAACTCATGAAACAAATTGTGAAAGCAATGAAAGGTTCAGGGGGTTTCTCATATACCTCTTCTAATACAACTCTAGGCAGCAGCATGCAGGAGTAATCCCAGGATGAGCAGCTTTCAGAAGCTGCTGTGAGAAAATGGTGAGATTTAATTTGGAACTATTTAATTCTTATTATAAGGAAAAACAGGGTCCCAGGGAAGCCAATAAAAATGTTGCCTGTGACATGAGTGAAGGGCTCAATCCATTGCCCCAACACAGCTGCTGGTGCCATGTGAGATGCCCTGGGGGACTCACCCAGCTGCAGCTGGGAGTGCTTGAGTTTCCTGTGGGTCTGCTGTACCTGCAGCCTAATGGGGAATCCTTGGGTCTCTGGGACACCTCAGATATCACTGAGCACTACTTTTAGATCACTGAACTGAGGCCAGCATGTCTCCATTGGACATCCAGGCTGATGCTGGCCTTACACAGATCCTGCTGCTTGTCTGCTGACAGACCCAGCCTAACAGATCTGACAACAGTCCCAACAAAAAATACACAGGAGTTATATATCTTTCTATACATTTAAGTACTTTTAATGTACATGCACATTTGAAAGGACTCGTCCTTTCACTTCAGCTCTGCTGTCAAGTGTACCAAAGATAACAACCCCTAATATTGTATTAGTTTTGCACAGCCTGGTTTTTGGTAGCAGAGGGGCTACAGAGATGACTCCTGTGAAAACTCCTGGAAGCTTCCACCACGTCGAGCAGAGCCACTCCCTGATGGCTCTGAAGCTGGACAAAGCAGGGCCAATTAGGGACGATAGTAACACCTCTGTGATAACATATTTAAGAAGAAATCAAAACAAAGGTTGTGGTGTAGTTATAATTCCAGCCAGAGAAGAGAAGGAAGTGAGAACATGTGGAGGAAAACAACATGGCAACACAAAGGTCAGCAAAGAAGGGGAAGAGGTGTTCCAGGCACCAGAGCTGAGATTAATCTGCAGGCTGTGGAGATGGCATGGGGAGGTAGCTGTGTCCCTGCAGCCCATGGAGATCCATGGGGGATGCAGAGATCCACCCACAGCCCATGGAGATCCATGGGGNATGGGGGATGCAGAGATCCATGCAGATGCACAGATCCATGCACATGCACAGATCCATGCACATGCACAGATCCATGCAGATGGGGGAAGTGCCCATGCCAGAGAGGTGGATGCCTGGAGGAGGCTGTGATCCAGGGGGAGACCCAGAGGAGAAGGGGCCCTGTTCCCAAGCTAGAGGAGGACTGCACCCTACAGCAGAGTGTCCCATGCCACAGCAGTGTTGGATGGACTGCTGCTCATGAGAGTAGACCCATGCTGGAGCAGTTTTCAGAGAGCTGTCTCCTGTGGGAAGGGACCCCATGGTGTAGCAGGAGAAGGACTCCTGATGGCTGATGGAAAAGTGCCTGGGCTGGTACACTCAGAGAAAATCTCCCTTGCATCTCAGGGAAGAGACCAACACCAAGACAGACACTGTCCTTGCACCTCAACACTCAAGACAAACCCTAAAATTTTACATACCAATCTCCAGGTTTAAGAGAGAGATCCTGGGGTTTTCAGTAATAGATATCCATACAGCAAGAAAGGAGGGAGGAATATTGCTACACACAAACAGGGTGTTTCATACTTAAATTAATTAATACTTAAATTAATTCATACTTAAATTAAAGGTTGGTCATAGCAAGATCATATATCAAACTGCCAGAAAAGGGGAGCATGAACAAACAAAAGTATGTGATTCAGAACAAATCAACTTTCTCCAATAAACTGGGATCCCACAGGGGGGTGAGCACTGAAATGACTACACTTCATTACACAGATGCAAGGAAAAGGTATGTCAGGAAGTACTTGCACTATAACAACAAAAATAACTTTTAGCATTTATTTATTTTGGAGAATCCCCAAGTTCTGCTCCTGGACTGGGAAACAGTAGCCCCAGTACATATTGGTTTATGAGAGGAAAGAGAAGAGAGAATACCATATCAAATTGATACTTCAGGGAGATTTGAAGGAGAATGAACACATATTTGGAAATGGGCCAGGCCACTGGGGCTACTATGCCCTGCCCTACAAAAAGAGCCATTGGATTGTTAATAACCATAAGCAGTCAGGCCCTTCGTTTTATGTCTCATCAGCAAGACTACACTACATATTCATTTAACTCACACTTGCTTTTAAGTTCTCTCAGCTTCTATTGTTGGTGGGTTTAATTCTGTCTTAACAATAAAGAACATTCCTTTACTTTTTGTTCACTGGAAATCTCTGGCTGATTCATCCAGCACTACACTGATGAAATTGTGAATGAAGAAATCCTGCACTGACAGAAAGAAAACAGATCAGGCATTTTAATGTGTTCTCGGGTTTTCTTAAGCTAAAAAACCTTGTTTTCTTCAGCGTCTTGATAAGCTGTGACAAACTTTTTCAGTTTGAGGTGTTGCTCAATCTTCTGTCTCCATTCTTAAACTGCTAATAGACATGGTATTAAGCTAACAGTAAAACCAGCATTTAATTAACTGTTTCAGGAGAGAAAGTTCTTCTAATCTAGCAAGATAAAAACAAGGTGTAAGTAGTTTTAACAGAAAACATAAGTCAGGAGGCAGCCTGGAAAAAGCAGCCCAGTTGCATGTGCCTTAGGCTTCAAAACTGTTTATTTTTTCTATAGTCCCTATTTCATCAGCAGAGCTGTATTGAGCATGCAAATCTTCAGAAGTGCCTGAAGATTAATTTTGGGGCACTCAGAAGCCTTCCTGTTTCAGCCTTTCTTTAGAAACACATCCATTACATCGTCCAACCCTGACCAAGTAATACTTTCCAAAAGGACATCAATTAGCTCTCTTGTCATGTGTGTTTCCACTGTTCTGGGAAGGAAACCTGCATTTTCAAGGATTCAGCTTGAACAACAACCTTCAGAGAGCCTTCTATAAATACTCTGCAATGCTCTAGTTTTCAAAACATCTCTAGTTAGATATAGTAAAACTTCATGGTGCTTTTTGCAGAGCACACATGTTCCTGCAGTGTAGCTGACAGACAGAAACACACAAAGTCACACAGATTGATCAAGGCACCAGCAAATCACAAGCTTGTTTTCTTGGTGTCAGCCAAGTAAAACCTAGGCTTCTAGATCACATAACATTAAAAACTAACAAAAAACAATTTAGTGAAGACTCCCTTTGCTCTTTAGAGTCCTGCAATTTCCTTGAGTGGTGCATCTCTATTCATCTCACTTGATAACACAGAGTTTCCAGATCATGCTATACTTTCCAAAGTTTAGGTCTATCACCTTCTTTGTTAGCTTTGGAAGAGGAATAAAGCATGCAGTGACCAGCAAGGCTAGACAGCTGAGCACTACCAAGTTAAAATCTATATCTATAAAGGTAATAGCAGGAAACAGAACTCAGGATTCCCAATATTAAAAAAAAATATTTGATTATATAAATCAAATATAAATGTTATTGAATGCAGTTGAGTAATATTGGCAGTTTCACATCTATCCTGCCCCAATCCCTACCAAATCAGTGGGCTATAAAAAGGCTAGAGAGATAGGGTGATACTGGTTTTAGAGCTGCAGAACCCAGTTATACTCTTCTGTGGAAGACACAAGCCTAAATCATACAGCCACCGTTTCCTCTGCCATTACAGAGGTACTATATATCAACCTCCAAAAAACCCACAAACCTGCAAAGCAAGGTGTATGAACAGCAAAGACAATGTTTCTTTTCTACTCATCTAAAAATTAAATGGGAAAGTCCATTTAACATGGCAAATTACACCAGTTTAGCAAAGGACACAACTAAAAGGAAACTCCAAAGTCAAAGCTGGACAAACACCCTGTCAGGGCAGCACCACTGGAAGTACAAAGAAGAAAAAATCATTAGAAGAATATTCAAATGCAGTTCTTTACACATCATCACTTTCCCCTTGGTATAAATTGTACTCTGCTGACCACATCCAGATTTTGCATGATTTTGTAAGTTAAACAATCCTACTTATACGCAGGACAGGATACAAACCACCTGGAATTGGTGGGTATTGCAAGTACACACCAAGCTGCCACAGTTGAGCAGTAGATCACTAAAACTGAGCCTGCTGCAAGAGACCCTTTAGTTTTATCTATACTAATTAAAGGGAAAAGAAGGTGATGCTTTCTGTTTCTGTAGACACAGGCTCCTAGCCCATCCCAAGCAGAGGAGAAGTAGCAGGTATCCAAAGCAGCTTCAAAATTAATATGTACTGTAAAAAAACCCTTTCTGATTGCATCTAAGTGGGCAAGCATTGCAAATTATCTGGAGCAACAACTTCACTCCTGTTATCATCATTCTGAGCTACTTATACTTACACTGATTGTTATCTTGCACTCCTTGCCAAGAAGCATTTTGAAAGCCTGTTAGCCACCATTCCTCATCTCTCCAAGAGCTAGGTCAGATTCTGAACATAAATAAACAGCCCCTTTGTGCCTGAACTTGAAAGAGAAATCAGTCATCTGTATATGATCTGTGTTAAGGAAAAATGTAATTTTTCCCTTTGACAAAGTGTATGGTTGTTAAGCTATCTTGATTGCCAAGAGAAATTTGTTTTCCACAGAGGCTTCTATAGCTTAAAATGTCACTGGTTTTACCTCTCCCCTTCCTTTTTTTAAATTTCTTTTTCAACTGATTCACAAATTAAGTGGACTGACTTCTAAGTAGAAAAAAAAATAAAACCAGATTCCTGAAAACTAAAAGTCTGGCACAATCCCATACTAAGAGGCCATTTTATCTTGTCTTCTCTAGAAAGAGAGTTTGCAGATTCTGGCAAAGATCCCATTTCCAGTAATAAAAATCCCCAAGGACTTCTGGTACCTAAGACCTCCTCCTCTTCCTGGATTCCAACCATATTGCTGTGATTAAACTGTCTAATACAGAAAGCACTTTTGTTAGTTGTATTTATTATTGCAAGAGAAAAAGAGCACAGAAAATATTTGTATACTAAGAGCTGGATAAAATTGTCACCAGTGTACCTGAAGTGACTCTGTGAACTTCACTATAAGTTCAAAGGCATTTATCTTCCTTATATTCTGCATTGTTACTGTGATCTGGGAAGGGTTTGGTATATCACATGTAGCACAGGCTTTGCCTGCCCAGCAAAGCAATGGAATAAGGCAGATTATACAGAGCTCAGAAATTAGTCAGATACTGTAATCATCCCTGGGTAGGAGGGTCTGCATACAACCACCTCTGTGCAGACCACCTGAAACAGCATTTGTTACACATCAGTGTAAAGCCTGTAGCCTCATCTTGTTTAATCTGTGTCTCACAGTGAATAATTCCTCAGGCACGTTCTCCCCATCAGCTGCCCAGCAGTGCTGTGTGCACTGCCCCTGCCCCTGGAGGGATGAGGCTTTCCCAGGGACACCAAACCTTTACATCCCAGCCATGAGGAGTGCTGACTGCCCTGTGCCTCCAGGAAAACCCTCACACCAAACTTGCACAGTGGTGGGGAATGAAGGGCGTGTGAAGAATTGCCTGCTTGGAGCCCTTTCTGAGCTCTGAGCACTTTTGCAGATGGGGAGAGCTGGCTGTTCCGAGTCCTTGGGACATTGCTCTTTCTTTTAACCACAGCTCCACTCACTAACAATATAATCTTCCTTTTAGTGTGGGGAATGCTGATATAAAGCCACTTTGTCAGCATGCTGGTGATGCTACAATTGAAGTGTATATCAACTCAATCATTCATAAATCAATGTGTATATTCTTCTTAAACCCTAATGTCATGTCATCAATGCACTCTATTTTGCAGTTATTGATACTAAATTCCAGCATGATTACAAAATCACATTTTTTCCCTTTATTGCATTTTGAATACTGAAGGGCTTTCCCCTTTATTAAATTACACTATATTACAAGAGTCTGAGTATCTTCTGATGCATGACCAAGTACATAGTTCCATCTGGTTTGTTTTTCCCATTCATGACAGAGATGATTTTGTTTTAACCAGTACATGTATTTCACTTTAATTCCACTTTATGTCTGTCAGGTTACATCATTTGTGATGTGTGGATACTCTGCTGCAGAGCTTTGCAAAACCATTTAAGTTTAAAGTAGAACCAGCTTTCTGCATGGCTCAGGTGTTCGGAAATGAGATATGGCTCCTTAAGTTACAAGTTTAAATCGAACACATGGCACAAAGCCATATCAAAGCTGGCAAGACCAGGCTGGCTAAAAATCACTCCTGTTTGAAGGCTGCCTGGTAGCCTATATAAAATGAACGAATTTCCTACCTGTGCCTTAGAAATGCAGGTGTTTACACAGCCAAAGCTGTGAGCACAATTGGTGGATTGTCAGCAGTCTTACCCCAAATTCCAGGTGTCTGACTTTGAACTCAAACACTGCACACAGAGCAGGAGAAACTCAGCTCAGTGTCCCAGAGTTACAAGTGTGACTTTATTGTTTGTATTAGAGAACTTAAAAGGCTGCTGTGTAAATGAGAGCAAAACCCCGTGGCACAGGGTGCTGTGCAAGACTCAGAGGTGCCTAAAGCAGAGAGAATTAAAAATTAACTGAAACTTAATTTAGAAGTCTAATAATCTTTGCATGACTTTCAGGAGACACCCATGGAAGAAGAGTCAGATTGCAGAAGGCTGAATATCCTCCTGGAAGTACCCACATCTCTCTATGAAACATCCAGGCAGTGAGCACGTACATGGGCCATAATAAACAGACAAGCCCTGAGCTTACCTGGCTTACAAACAAATCTCCTAACCTCAAGTTTTCCACATTAAAAAAAAAAATAAAAATAATTTTTAAAAAAAGAAGAAGAAGAAAACAGGCCTTAACATTTTACAAATATTTCTCCCTACCAAGTGAGATAAATTTAAAATTTCAAAGCTGTGGAGAGTCATTGACCCAGACTGTTGCACTGCCTCTGCTGACCATGTGACCTCGTTGCTGTGACATACTTTGATTCCAAAGCTGCCACGTAGCTAAAGAATCAAACTGCAAAAATCCTGCAAAACTTACTAAAACCATCACATCACTATATTTTTTTTTTAAGTTCACTCATTTCCTTGTGAACATTCCACTATATTAAAAACTGGTCACTAGGTGTTGTAAATAAAATATAATTATGCCAATATTGATCAGGGTCTCCTGATACTTTCCACACAACCAGCACACTGGATGGAGAGCTAAACAACCACTGCTATGTGAAGACATCAGGGAGAAGATGTTTCATTAGTCACTCACCCTACCTCACCACAGAATAGCAGGTAATCTAAGGGCTTTTGTTAATGACTTAGTATTTACAGTGTGCAAGCTCAACATACAGGCTAATCATTGTTAGGCTTTGTTTTGTTTTCAGGAAAAAGCCTAACAGACCAAACACAGAACCAAAACCCTTCTGGGTCTCTGTTTTAAGGCTTAAAAGGACATCATTGCATCAAGAGTCAGGGTAGTTCCTTGTCTGCAACAAAGGGTAACTGGGTAGGAAAGCAGACAAGAATAAATCATCTCCATGCACAAAAAACTACCTTCAGCTATTTGCAGGATCTAAGCTGAAGCAGTGAAATTCTAATTTCTTCTCCTTTCCTGCCCAGGTTAATGTTTTTACTTGCATGACACTTTGAGGAATTCCCTTTCAACAGCAGGTACCTTCCATTTGTAATGCTGCAGCTACACACATGTCGCTGAGTGCACATGTAAATCCATATTTTTTTTCTATAATGCTGAAGGTAGAAATTGATATAATCATTCTTCTTTCCCCCTAGAGCACTATTAACAGGCAACATACCTTTACACCTCTTCAGAGAGGGCAATTTTGCAGTTGAAGGGCAATAAGAACACCTCACAGCAGCAGAGGGAATCTGTGCATGGCAGAGGCTGGATTCATGTGCATCTCTGGTTCAGAGAATAAATTATAAAACCATAAGTGTGTGAGCTCTTAAGTTTACAGTGCAGTACCCTTTCTCCCACTTTAAGCTATATTTAGCTTCAAGCAATTTAGCTTGAGATGGGATCTCTCAGTAGGACAGAAACAAAAATTAATCATACCTATGCCCCCTGTTCCCTCTCTGCTTCTTTCAGCATTTTTGCACTCCTCACTAGAGGAGAAACTGCTATCTCTACAGGACAGCAACTCTTCACATTCTCAGTTCAGCTGGGCACAGCCACGTAAGAATCAAGTATTAAAATGAATTACTTAAGACATTACAGACTACATCTAGCAATATCCAAGGGTCTTAATGCTCTAGCTTTTTACACATTCCCTCCCCACAGAAGAATAAATTGTTTAGAGCCCTGCACAAAGAGGAACACTGCATCCAAATCAGTGTGGGTGGGGGATTTTTAGTGGTATAACAAAGAGTAGATCTTGTTCCATTAGCCCTGATATTGAAGGTCATTTTCACAAGTATTTGCTCAGACATTGTGCTTCCCAGGCATCATCACAATTTGCTTTGCTAAAGCCATCAGAGCTTGTTGAAACTTGAGTACAGGGTGAAGAAAGCAGCAAAAGCCTATTTGTTTTAAGGACAGTTCTCTAACAGAAATGTAATTTTTTGATTTGGGGTTTTATGCAACTCTGTTTAATATTTTTCAGCTATCATATGCATGAATGACATAAATTCAGCATCAGGGTTATTACTCAGGAGATACAGGTGGGTTGCTTTCCTAAAGCTGCCATTTCCCAACCCATTACTCCTTCCTGTAACTCCATAAATAATTAAGAGAATATGCCTGTTCCACAGGAACAGCTCACTCTTATCAAGTGCCAGCTAGAAAGGTCTCCACAGCTTACTGCACACTGGAGCATGTGCTACAAACCAGGTGCTTTGATTTTCTCTGTGTGTGGAAATGATTGTCTCAAACATGCAAACTTAAAGTGGCATACACTAAAACTGTAAGTATTGGGTACCTCCACTTGTAAACTCGTTTTACAGCTGTAAATTAAAGGGCTTTAAAGGCTTTTTACACAGATGCTAATAAATTCCATTCAAAATTCATTTTTCCTCTCTCTCCTTTGCAGAACTTTCCCATGTGCTTTCACATGATCCACCTGTTCTCATTATGTGTACCTTTGTCCTGTGATAAAGCATTCCTTCATCACAGAATAATTAAATGTCACATTTCTCTCATTCCTCTTGACTAATCAGTAAATCCCTTACAGCAACAAGCCAAATTGCAGCAAATGGGTCACACATTGTAAGGCTCACTTCAGTATTCTGAACAATATCTGACCACAGCAAATTAAGAAATTTCCTTTCAGTATGAATTTGCATATGCAAAGTATGAAACACCACATCTGTAACAAAAAAGTATAAGCTTTTCCTAATTGTGCAATGAGTATGATCTGAGGTGCAATAAAAACAGTTAAAACCACACACATTTGAAGCACTGAATGTTCAGAATGTTGTTCACTCTTAGGAATGGTTATATAAGTTGGTTTGTGACTGAAGCACGGTGTTAAGAACAACAGATGATGAAAATATCCATCAATTCAGTATGTTGGCACTGCTCTGCTGCATAAGGCCCATACAGTAGGACTAATTCCAGCATCAGTAAATAGCAAATGCATAAAAATGAATGAACACTTTGTTTTCTAAAACAATAACTCCTCATTCTTTATTGTAACATTTCTCTTAAGCTTAAGGCAGCAATGAGCTCCCATCTCCCTTTTAGAAAAGAGTTATTCAGGATTCAGAATCATCTGTTTTGATGGTCCTGTGGGTTTAACTGGGAAAATGATGAGTGCAGTCTGGTGTGTGGGGCAAGGAGGGCACCATCACAGGATTTCTGTGCTGGGAATACCCCTGCACATCCTTCAAGGGATTTCATTGGAGTGTTTAACACACAGAGGTGTGCAGGCACTGGTGGTTGTAGGAAGGCTGAGCAGGGGTTTGGCCAGCTGGACACATGTGGAGCCCACATGAGAAGATCCATCCCAAAGAATAGCCTGTAGATACAGAGGGGACCACATGGATCAGTTGTGGTTATTATTTGCATTACCTTCACTGGATCACATTCCCCTTAACGGTGAAGAGTGTACAGAGATCAGCCAACCCCTAAAGGAGGCACTAACAAGGTTTGGCATGTGAATATACTGTTCTTCCCTCACATTCACCTGAGCTCTGGTTCCTCACCAAGTCCGTTTTTGGTGCTGTGCTGAACATGAGCAACATCAGAGTGCCAAATAAAAAAAAATAAAAATAAAAACCAACAACAACCACCAAAAAAAAAAAAAAAGGCAAAAAAAAAAAAAAAGGCAAAAAAAAAAAAAAAGGCAAAAAAAAAAAAAAAGGCAAAAAAAAAAAAAAACCAAAAAAAAAAACACAAAACAAAAAAAACCCCTCGAAGCTATAGAGAGGAAATTAATCTTTGGGCAAGCTGTTGGGTTTATAGGGTCACTGTTTGCACTTGTGCTGGTGCAGCCCTGCTGGGGAGAGCAGATCTCTGCAGCCTTGGCCCCACATGGGAACACGGGCAGGCTCATGCCACAGCGCTGGCTGGTGCCATCCCTGCTTGCTAAGGACACGTGCAACCTTTGCACAGAGGAAAAGCAGAACCTTTGCAGACACAGCCCCATTAAGAACAGGAGATAAAAGGACATGTTGTAAATACTGATCTCATTTTTTGAAATAGGTAGAGTGATGCATTCACACTTGAGCAAGCACATGGAAGACATCAGCAGTGCACAGACATTTTCCAAGTCCCCTGCACAGGAGTTTGCCAAGAGAAGATAATTGTATTTGCATAAGCAGTTTTAATTTGCAGTGTTTTAATTGTTGGATGCAGTATTTCAGAGACACAAACTGTTTCAGAAGTTCTAAGCACAAAACACCCCATACGCTGTGTGACCCTTGTAATCAGTGGGGTTACAGTGGCATAGGAGAGATCAGAAATGCAGACAGAACATATTTTCTAAGTCTCATTAAGCAAGAACAAATTCTGAAGGCAAGGAAGAGCAGCCTTTTCCAAAAATGCAACAGAAAAGGAAAGCAATGGGTGCAGTTTCAATCACACGTTATAAATGCAAACATCCTCACGTTATCTTTATTGCCAACTAAATGATGAGTGTTACTCTGTAAGACCTATATTTGCTGGAACAGGAAATCAGTAAAACAGTTTTCTGTCAGACATTACATCTGCTAGTGCCTCAGGACACTCAGACTGACTGATGCTGGTAAGGCTGATGTGTGACAATCATAGGCAAATTGCATTTTTTTTCTGGCTGGTTTACTTTGTTTTAATTGTGTTAAGTGCATAAATAAATAGCTTAAATGTTTTCTATCCAAGCAAATAGAGAAGTTCTCCTAAAAAATGAAAAAGACTGACATGGATTTCTCTGACTGGTAGGTGTATCTCCATGGAAGCTTGCATTTTAATTGCCATTGAGTGATACAATTATGTCATGTGGCTCTATATATTGGTACATGTTTACCTCTACCTTTACAAACTACTGAGGAATCTGAGCAAACCTCCCTTAACCAAATAAATTGGAAATCCTAAGAATAAATATAATTGTTTTGGGAAATTATTCCTAACCCTTAAATTTTAAGCATTTTCATTGCTTTAATTCACTGTGGTTTGGGAGAGTAGATGTGTTGAGAGAGTGGTTAGTCAGCTTCACCTCCAGCCTGGGTCAAGGACTCAACAAATGGGATGCTGCACTATTGCCTCTTGCTAAAAGGTGATTCACTAATCACATCTTCTGGCATAAATGCTTGGATTATGAAGAATCTGAGCTATACCAGTCCTCCTGCAAGCCTGAGCAAGAAATCAGGCAACTGCTAATGCTGAAGGAGGTCTGGGAGCTGAAGTGAAGTGTGTGACATCCACTGCACTGCGGGAGGCAGAGACCACAGATAACTCCAGTCCACAATCACTCTGCATCCACTGCCTTGTCTTTTGGATCAATGAGATTTCAGCCCTCGCAAAAAGAAGTGTGAAAAAGACAGACAGATTCAGAGAGATTTGCCATAGGTGGAAGCTTGATGTAGTTCCATTTATCTTTTATCAGTGTTGTGAAGTCAGCAAGAAATGGGCAAGTTTATCCAAGTATTTCAAATATTTTTCAAAGACAAGCAACCTGTGTATTTCATAAATACTAACATCATAATCCTTTCTTAATCTGGCAAGGGGTGGATGTTTTAATCTTTTGGTGTGCTGCAAGGTAATATTATTGGAGAGTTATTTGCCCATTCCCTGGTGATGGAGTCTGCAGCATTCAGAATTTAACTATGGAAGTGGAATTCTTGCCTTTCAGGGTTTATTTACAGATTTTGCCAGATGAATGTGTAACCTGTGAACTATAATTAGGGATTTCCAGCTGTTACCAGAAAGCCTGGAATGCACAGCTTGTAAGCTTTGAACGTATTTAAAAACCACCACTCATAATCCTAAAATATTATTAAACTGGCAGGTATGGAATAGCAAATATTTTAATGTATATTAACCCTTTAGTCACTAAAACTGTAGCACATGTATATTATAGATTATACATGCAGATCTTTGAGTCTCTGTGGTGCACTTAAACACAGTTTAATTCAAGTGCTGCCAGATCAGTATTGCATTTTCATTTTGGCCACTGGACAAAACCAGAAATCCCTGATTTTTGTTTAGATTGATTGGAAATAGTTTTTTGGAACCTGGGAAAGATAGCCTTGTTCCCTTATTTAGGTATTAGCTAGAAAAGCCAGTGTATAGAAGAGGAAACAATCACCCTCACACATTCCTCCACATACTCTATTAATTATCTCTTTTCCAGAAAACTAATCCAGATTATTTCTTACTCTACCCATTATAAGAGTTAATCCTCAACAGCTTTAGTTTTAAATGCAAATTAGAGAGCTTAACATTACCCTAGAACAATGTTTTTAAAAATACCTTAACATTTCACTTGTTTTAAGAAAAATTTCCTCAAAAAAACCCAAACACATAACAAAAAAAAAGTTTAGGTCAACTGGAAAAGTCAGTTCTGAATTATGAGACTTTTAGAAAATAAACACAAATTAGCATATGCAAAAATGTTCTGATATTTTGGTTCATAACAAGCTCATGCCATGTTTGACATAAAACCCCTCAACTACACCTTTACCACTCCCCACAAAAAGGGCCAGTGAAGGGCCTGTTGTTTTTAACTACATACAAAATCTGAAGTTCAGAGAGAGTCGAGCTCCACACCTCAGCATTAGTTAAGAGGGTTTTTTTGTCTAAAATTTCAGAGATCACACAGCTTTTCAAAACTATCCAGTCTAAATAACTCTTCAGCTAGGAAAAGTATATCCTTGGAATAAATAAGAAGAAAATATAAACAGCCTCAGATTAAATAAGACAAAAACATAAACATCATTCTTGTTAAGAGGCAAGTCTGAATAGTTTCCATCATGTCAAACTGTGATAGCTTCACTCCAAAATCCAGACACAGTCCTGATTAATATTTATTCTGAGACCATACACATATGTTCCTGTTTTTGGCCACTTAAGTTTGAGCTATCTAGTTTATTATTATTTCTTATATGATTTCTGGTCAACAGTTCCAAAGAGACATAAAACAAAAGCAATCAAGAGTTCTTTATAAAAAGTATAGACATGTGTAACCTTCTATAAATAATTTTTTCCCCCTCAAGTTACTAAGTACAGTAATTCAAGCTTTGGCTGTCTGCCTAAAGCTACAGTTTCCTTAAGTTTGAATTCAAACTTTCATCTATAAAATTGATTGTGCCATTAAAATAAAAGTGACATAGTTACCAACTACTCTCTATAATTAGATACTGTTAGGTGCTTCCTGCTACTTGAAAAACATTCTTCATTTAATACACAGAAAGAGGTAGTGTTGACTAATGAGCTGCTCCATTACTAACTTTTACCAGTTAGTAGTAATAGTTTTATCAGAGCTGCAAACACTTTTAAATAGCCAGCTCTTTGTTTTGGGAGCTGAGCTGAAATGTTCCAAATACTGTAAAACTCTGGAGCCCATGTGCAATATGGATTCTTTTTTCATCACCTATAGAGGCTGAAAGAGACAACCTAGACACAAATAGCCACGTGTTCTCATTATTGATCCCAAGGAATATTCTGAAAGAATGCAGAAATTAATCTAAGTATCCTGGCTATGTTCCAGCTTGGATAAATACATCCTCTCTACCCTAAACAACCCCTATTTCTCTCCATTCTTTCATTCGATTTTAATAAATTGCTTATTTCCCCAGTAATAAAACATTGCTTAGTGCTGCTGATAAGGACTGGCTGGCTGCAGAAGGAGCCTTCCCTTCCCCTGGGGAGACACCATCCCACCCAACTCAGCTGCTGAAACTGCTGAGCAAACATCAGAAATGGGCCAAAGCTGGGAAGACCAAATCTGGAACTAAACATTGCAGCTCTCTAGGCAGGAAAGGGCTCAGTGCCCTCTAAACCCCCAGATCTGTTTGCAGCTCTCATCACACCTTGAACTCCTCTGGCCTGAGGCAGTGGCTATGAGTTCTCTCTCACCACGAGCTGTGTCAGCAGAGAGGTGCCACCAGCCCATGTCCCATGTCCCACCACAGCTTCACCCTCTGGCTACTGCTCCCTCAGGCCTCCCAGCCAGAGAAAATCTGATTAGCACAAACAGCCTGATGACAGGTCTGAGCTAACACTGCTCCCACCCCACACTGTGGAGCCAGGCTAGGGAGAATGTCACAGAGGACAGTGCATTCTTCAGGGTTCAAAGAATACCTGGAGGCTGGTCTCCTCTTTCAGCCTATCTGCAGCCCAGGAAGGGTTTGTGTCTCCAGCAATGCTGGTCTTTAACCAAAAACAGGTAAAGCAGGATGCTCTGGCATCACAGAGCCATAAAGGAGAGTTTGTGTGATTGTATTTATACTGAGATGACCTAGCCACACATAAGGGCACAGAAATAAAGATACATGGGTGTGTAAGATCAAGGTACTATTTGGAGAGATCTGGCTTATATCAAATGGGCTTTTCAGAACTCCCACCAAATTCTGTTGCTCAAATTTAAGATTTCCTCTGTTGCCATATCCTATCAAAGCCATTAATAAGGAGGGAAGGGAATGATTGCCAAAGGTGAGCAGGAAAAAAAATCCATGTATCATCCAGTATACAACAGGGATGCAGTGCAAGTAGTTATCCCACTTTTCTAAAATCTATCTACACCTTCAAAAAGTGAATTGTACACCCAAATCCAAATCTTAATCACTTTCCTGCTTTCTACAAACTGAATAATCCTGGCTGCATGATCTTCGTAGAGACAGAGCCCCTGAGAGGGATTGAGAGGTACAAGTGTTAGTAGGGTGCAAAAAACAGAGGAAAAGAGCTGTCACTCTGCTGCTCTTCCTGACTGAAGTGGCACTGATACTTTCCTGCTTCTCCAAACCTTGGCATCCACCACCAGGGTTCATTGCAATTTGGAGTTGTACTTCCAGTTTGTCAAGTGGCCAGTGTCTCACATGCACTCAAATATTCAAAAAGCTCACAGCATGCACAGTGTTATCACTCCAAACAAGGCAGCACCCTGGGTTTGTCAGCAATAAGTTCATTTAAGCATCAGTTCAAGGCTGGAAATGTTTAAAGCTTATCCTAGCAAAAGAAGGTTGAATACTGAAAGTGGATTGCAAGTTTGGGAATGAGATTGCAAAATAAAAAAGCCAAGCGGAAAACTTTAAAAGACTCACTCCTGAGTCCTTCCCATTAAGCCTCCATTTTCCTTTTTTTTTTTCTTCAAAACAATCTCCAAAACTATTCACAAGTCTTTAACAGCAGCAATTCTGATAGTACACATTTGCTTTTTTTCTTGTGAGCCTGGCTTCTCTCTTTATTCTTTCAGTACAAGTGAAACATTTGGTGACTGATGCTGGAACCAATTCAAAGCAAATCAAACATTTAGGACATCTCTGGAAGGGAAGACAGATAAAGAGGAGAGGGGAGTTAACTTTCAAGACTGTTATAAAAAACCAACTTTATGAATCCAGTATCATAGGAAATGTTCACTGCATGCACATCCTGCCCCGACTCAGTCTAAGCTCTCTGCAGGGACCAAACACAGCACATTAATAACACAGATGACAGAGCTGGCATGTACAGTCTTTGTCTGAACTATATTCCCCACTCCCTCCTTGTCAGCTTGGAGCCTTACAACAAGTGGTCGCTTCATCCATCACCCTCTTTTATATATCCACAAGGCTAGCTCCAGCAAACCAAAAAATACTTCATCTATTCCTCTTAACCATGACAGCAGTATCCCAGTTTAAGTAAAGATGTTTCTAGTTTTCTTTCTCTTTCTATTTTATATACTCTATCTTTGCACCAATTTTCTATTGTCTCAGTCATAAAACAACATTGATTTTTTTTCGTATTTCTCTGTATAGTTTTATCCAGGCTCAAGCCTTGATTTGCATTACCAGTGATCATCACTAAATGGATACTTAATCCAGTCTCTAAACTGGGATAGCAGTCCAGGTCCTTAACCCTTTGTTACAGAGGACATTAACCATGCTATCCAAGAAAGAAATCCTCCTCTGAAGCCACAAAATCCTGAGAGCTGCTTCTTAACTTTCACCCCTCACTTTCCCTCAGGGCAGCTGAGAGGTTCTGCCTATCTGGGCTATTTATTGGCTCTTACCTTCAGAAAAGCTGAGCACCCAGCTATCCTTAACTCCAGTTAACCCTCCCCACATTCCTGAGGGAAAGCAGTGATATAACCCCTCCTGCCCTAACAGGAGGCACAGAGAGATGAATAACTTGCTTTAAACATTCACAAGACCTGTGGCAGAGGTGGGATTTCAGTGCTTCCTTTGCAAGACAGGGCTTGCATCTCTTCCAAAAGCAGGCAGCACAGCAGCAGGGGAACTTACTTGCTCCCTCCCCATCACCCTCCTGCTTTTCCAATTTTGATAGATAGGAGGGTCACCTATTGAGCACTTTTCTAGAAAGCCTTTATTTTGTGGGCAGGAGAAACAAATGGTTCTGTGTCACTAGAGGAAGATGTTACTACCAGTCCAGCAGCTCTGTGAATAAAGTAATTTCCTATACCTTGTGCCCCTCAGCACAGATAAAAGTCCCCCAGCCATGGAAAACCTGGGAATTCAGATAAATACCACTCCAGCCTCTCTAGAGGTCTTCTTTGCCATCACTTTATCATTTCACAAATAGCAGATCAAACACGCAATAATCTCATTTTGTATAAAATTTGCCAGCCTCGGTGCAGATTTATAAGGAAATTTATGGGTTTCCAGGCATTCTGTAGTTATGGCAAGTTACCTTAAAAAAGTAAATGTCATGTTCCAACTGAGGCCGTTCTGCATAGCACTGGAAAATGTTCTGTTACAGACTTGCATTTATAGCAGGCTAAGCACTCCCATCAATGGCCCCATAAGCAGTTTTCACACTTGTACTATCCAATTTAGGTGAAAGTGTTGGTTTCATCTCAATTATTTTCTGTAATCCTCTATTTAATCCTTCCATTCAGGTTTTACTGTAATTTATTCTATTCAAACTCTACCTTTCCTGTAAAAGATACTACTTTCCAGCAGGGACATTTGCAGTGCACTGTTTTCTCCTTACATCACACCAGACCCTTTCTAGACTATAAAAATTCCCCAGCAATTTTTCACATCTTTTAAAGAAATGAAAGCAAGAAAACTAAGAAAATTGTTTTGTGGGTACCACAACTAAGTAAAGCAAGTTTCCTTCCCATTTGTGTCCTCTATCTTTAGCAGTTCCTCCTCTCCTCCACACCCTTTCCATTCCACTCCTGGAAATTCTCTCAGTTCCCAGAGAAATTTTCAACCAGAGTGATTTGTAGCTGCTGCTGTCAAACCCAAATTCCATGTGTGATGACTGTCCAGCTGCTGCTGCTTTCTGGAATGGCTCAATGCAAAGTTATAATCATTCTGCTTCAAGGGATGGGGGGATATGCAGCAGCCTCCTCTGAGCACTGCTTAACATCTTTGAAACCAATATCCCTCAATCAAATTTGGCCAAAAATGTCCCTTAAGGTCCAAAGCTACTGAGAACTCAAAGAGGGACAGGTTGACAGCAGGGCTGCAAGTATTTGATTTAAAAGCACATCACAGCCCCCAGTAGGCATCCAGCTATTAGCTGTCTCTAGAGTCAAGACAAGGAGACAAGTGCAGTGACATTCCAATACTGTCAAAAGACACAGATTTTAAAAGCATTTGGTCAATCAAAAATGATTACCCAGATTACAGCAAAGGTCAGTGGATCTGGTGTGGCTCTGCTTGGGAGGGGCCACCCACGTCTCTTAGAAGCACAAAGAGCTGGTGTCATGGGCAAGCTCCAGGTTTAACTCCTCTTGAAATTTAAAAAGCTGTCTCCTCTCCCACTGCATCTCAGAGACTGCAGCTCTTTCCCACAAACACACTTAGCCACCCCCAGCTAACTGTACTGACAAACACATTCCAGTTGTCATTGTAATCCTGCTGGTGGGAAAGGGGAGGGGCAAGATTGTTTTAAAGAAAATCCCTCTCTAAGCTTCACTTAAAGGATTCAAAATTAGCTCTGAGTTATCTTTTTATGTCTCTTTTAATTTCTTTCATCTGAAAAAAATTGTTTGTGATGAACTGAGAGGTGCAAGAACTCCGAGGAAGGCGACTTCTCTTCAGCACTAACTCCTACAAGCATCCCTAAAGCCTCAGCTACCTTTCATGCAAATAATAATGAATAAAAGTCAGCCTTAACAAATCAAGGTCATTGTGTTAATGATACATCCACTCCATCCAGACCTTGACAGCCACTACAACGCAGCCAGGTTGTTTAAGTGGGGTATGATCTGATAGTAATTAAAAGTAGGTGCCTTCTAACCTTTCTACACATTTACTTTGCTCCTTCTGCCTACACATCTTCCAGTCACATGTGCCTCACTAAGGTTTTCTGAGGCAGGAACTGAAGTGAGGTGGCAAAGCACAGAGCAGTTTTCAGGTAAAGTAGCAGGACTGAGAGGCATCTTCTTGGAGAAAAGGCAGAGGACAGTATAGTATGGAGAAGAGAAGAAGAATGAGCATGTGATTCCTTAAAAACAAAACAAAAAACAATAAAGGAAAAAAGTTAGAAGTGATAAAAAAGAAACTTTTTTTATTTTAACCTCCAGAAAAATAAAGATGAAACAAAGATGGGGCACTAATAGGTCTGCTAAAGTTTTCTGGGGTTACCTTCTCTCATAATTTCTGAGCACCACTTTGGAAAAGATTTGCATTTAAAACTTTTCCTTTGTTAGACTCTGACAAAGAGTGAAGCATTCCCCCAGACCAATGGGGATGTAAACTTCTGAGGTAATCAGGATTTTGTTGGGGCTTGCAATGCTGCCAACAGAGAAGACTTACACAAAGGGACAGCTTACACTTTCTTAATTCCCCTGCTAAGCAGAACCCTTAATGCTGTTGCCATGCACAACAGGGACAGGTACCTCTCTGCTTAATCCATTGGTTTCACTCTCCCGAAAGGAATTCTCTGCTCCTTGATAGAACACTAATCTTCCATAATCTTACAAGATCAGGTTACCTGTTTATGCCCAGAAACTGTCTCTATCCTTATCCTTGCTTTCTTTCATGTTTTCTCTCTTTCTGAACAAATGCATTGTTTTGTGTCTGAGCAGGGGCTTACAAGGTATTTTCTCTTTTGAGTGGTGTTGACCCAAAGGCACATCCTACACACTTCACTCAAAGTCTGAGCAACGGTTAGCATCACTTAAGAAAGGATGACAATAAAATATGTCACCCAGGGCCAAAAAATCCCCCAAAAAAGCAAAAAGAAGACAAACTCCAAATAAAGTAAAATTACAAAGAGACAGGGATCAGCACCTGGAGGGGATCAGTGCCTTATATTCACCTGAAGGGGATTTTTAAAAGTACAGCAAGTTTTGAACTGAGGGAGAGGAATGGAACAGAAAATGCAAAGAAAGAAAAGTTTCTTGTAGTGCTAATTTCCCTGACTGCTTTGCACATGTTTGGAGGAAGATACAGGCAAAACCATTTCAAGATCACAGCATTTTGATGCAATGATGTAGCTCATTTTGTCACCAGTGCAGATGGCAGGCTGTAATGAGCCCACGTTAATGACTACTACAGATACTCCATGCACAGAATGCAGTGGTGCACTGCGAGATGTCAGCGAGCAAAACAAATGCTCACAGCCTTGCCCTCATTGCAGGCTCTGTCACAAGCACGAGGCACAGACCTGCTTTGCTCAAAGATGGACATAAGATTAGGATGTCAAGAGAATTTGTTCCAATTTTTAAATAAAATGAAGGTTTAATAATAGCTTTGCAGCAAGCCATTTTCTCACAGATAAAACCAGGTGAAACGCAATTTTTTTTTTCTGAGCTGTCACATTCATTTTTGGAAACAATCTGCTCAAAAATAGAGGACAAACCTAGACAACAAAGAGCTGAAACTCAGAAGCATCCCTGCCTGGATTACCTTTAAGCTGTCAGAGGTGCCCTTTCAGCACTAAACCCCCAGAAGCTCACACAAACACATTTCAGCTCCTGCAGCCCAAGCCTGAGCACAGCCCTGGCCCCTTCCTGTCCCAGCCAGGCTGACTCGGGACCTGCACCCCAGCCCTGCCCCTACAGCCAGGGGCAGGAATAGAATTCGAGCTCAGGCCAAGGCACACAGTCCCACCCAGGTGTGCCTGCTCCCTGCAGCTGCTGCTGCTCTCCAGATTTCACAAACCAGCCCCAGCCCTGACCTTCCTGGCTTTCACTGACTATGGCCACACTGCTGCTGTCACTGCTCTGCTCTGCACCTCCAACTCAGACCAGGAATGGTCCCTGTTTGAGCTCAAAAGCTCCTGGATGCCCAAAGGAGGGGTGGAGGTCTCAGACTACCCTGGTCTGGAGAATTAAGGCTTATTGGTGCACTCAGGACATGAGAAAACCTGTGAAAATCTGGGTGTTTTTAAAAAAAAAAAAACAAAACCAAACAACCAAAACCCAAAATCAAATCAAAACAAATAAACAAAACAAAACCCACAAAACCTAACCAAAAAACCACACTAAATCTAGCCAAACAATGTGACAGATATCACTTGTAGTTTTTCTGAAGAGGGTTCCAAAATTCCAACCTCTAGTCCAGGTAAGATAGAAAACAGCAAACAGACACTGCGTGGGGACCAGGAATTTACTATTCCTTTTGAGGAAAAGATTGTAATTTCCAACAACAGCCAGGTGAGACATGCCAGCACAATGCCTCTGACTCAGCAACAGGCAGACAACCTGATATATCCAAAGGATGTGCAATTCTGCATTTCTCTGCAGAGCTGCAGTTATATTTTCAGCCCATAGGTCATAGCAAAGCAAACACTACTTCTTCCTAAAGTGGGAGGTGTGTGAAGGCTGGCTGCACATAGCATCTCCAAGAGATCTATCACACAGAAGAATCAAATGAAATTTAGGTTGGCAGCTATGCTTTGTGGGATGAAATTCTGAAGGACAAGAATTGGTCACAGGAAGGCATTTGAGATTAGTAAATGAAGAGAGATCATTTGAATAAACTGTCAGATGGGAAATGCACTTGTCATGAAGGTCCCCTTAACTGGCTCCAGCTTGAGGCTAATCTGAAAAAATGGATTTGGACACAGCAGCAACCTGACCAACCAGAATCAATAGCAGAGACTCAGATAACAGCCCAGGAAACAGCTAAATTAATGTGATGCAGGATTATAAGGGTGTCTGATGCCATAAAATTATAATGGAGAAATTATTGACCTTGTATAATTTCTGCCTGAAGTGGTCATAAAATTCTTATCATTTATCACAGCCACAGGAGCAAAATTAAAACAATGTGAGAATACAAATTGTCTGAGATGATTTGTGTTGCTATGAAAGTGCATATTAAAGACATCTTCTACCTCTCACTGAAAATATTTTTACAGAATCATGTTCTCCTTTATCAAGATACAATCTAGGAATGAGTCTTACCTCATTTCCAATATCCTTACACTGATGTCAACATTTTAATGTCAATGGAAATGGTTCTAATTCACTGCTTAACCAGAAGAAAATGTGATGCTTTAACTTTCCAGGAATGATATATAAACATTTCCAGCATGGGCAAACAGGCAAGTTGTTTCCAGCCTCACATGAACAAATAACCAATTTTATGTTCTTCTTCCAGCTGCAGCAACTTGCTCCCAAAAGACTGATGGACAAACTTCTTACACACTACCTGAAATCCTCCTGAGGGAACCACTTTTTGTAATCCTAACATCACATCACTGTGTTTCAAAGAGAACACTGTTCACAGATCACTCTTTTTCTGCTGGGAAAGAAAAAAAAAAAAAGCTCAAGAACCTGAAACCCCACCTTCTGCCTGAAATATTCCCCCAAATATTTATAGTCCCTTCTGTATAATAGGTTTTCTATAAGAGACTCATGTTATACACAAAAAAACCCTACACTAATTGGTTTTTATTATCTTAATAATCTTAACGTTTCCTCATCTAATAATGGTAAATTTAATGTGCTCCTATAATGTACTCCTAAATTACTAGTTTATAAAACAAACAAACAAAAAAAACAGTGCTGATTTCAGGTTTCCACACATTGCATTAATTACCTGAAAATGTCTCCAGGACTTCCTAGAGCAGATTTTCACAATCTCCTTATTATCCCTGTACAGACATTTTAAACTTACTGTAGCCACTCCGAGTTCATCATGCTTGTAATTTACTCAAACCTTGTAATTGATATTTGGAAGCAGAGAAAATTTGGAAGTGAAAATACTAGATGGTCTCCTGCTTTTAGCTCACAAGTCTTCCATGTGAACAGATGTGCAGCACTGAGAAGTGCTGCTATAAAGAGATGCAGACTTGCTTTAGTTTGAATTAGGAAAAGGAAATAAGTAAGCCAAATTATTTTCTTCCTTGTGCACAGGTTATCTTCAGGTTCTTGTTTGCTGTTTTGGCCAGATTTACTTGGGAGCCCAGCAGTGAGCAAAAACAAAGGAAAAATAAATAAATAAGATGGGAGAATAAAACAATCTTTAAAAATGCCTTCCTATCAGAGCAGAAAGATTATTGTAATCATTAACAAGACAGCATGCAAAGAAAATAGTAAACCACAACCCAAAAAGTATAACTTTTTCAGCTATTGTAAATGAGTTCTTTCCTCTCTGTCCCACCACCAGTGAAAAAGAAAAAGGCCAGAAGCTTTGAATTTTC
The DNA here is from genome assembly GCA_013400855.1 of Buphagus erythrorhynchus. Classification (NCBI taxonomy): domain Eukaryota; kingdom Metazoa; phylum Chordata; class Aves; order Passeriformes; family Sturnidae; genus Buphagus; species Buphagus erythrorhynchus. The sequence goes on from VZTT01051084.1 coordinate 54,179, forward strand.
TAAATAAAACCACACAGAAAATCATACAGTTCAATCTAGCCTGGACATGGACAATACCTCTTAGGAAGCATAACATAATGGGCAGGGTAATTATAATAAATCACAATGTAGCAGGGGGCAGAGGCTCTTCCACATCCCATTTCTTTAGTGGTAACAGAGTCCAGCATTCTCTGAGCAGGTTATTTTAGATATTCCATACTTAGAGGGTGGAATGTTTCATATCAAATTTACTCCATTTAAAGATAACTGATGTTGCAGACGATTTCTTATTTAGCACACTGGTCTGGCTAATTCAGGGAGACATTGTTTTAAAGAATTTAGGGTGTTTAGCTAGAACAGAGCCCACCCTCTGGACTCTGTGCTGAGGTAAATTCAGCTCATTGCAGCAGCTGGGGTCAATCCTTCCCTGTATTATTCCTGAGTTTCACATCATCCTGGCCACTCTCCTCTGAGCTTCCTTTCATTGCCAGGGTGTACCAGCAGTCCCACAAGGTACACACACAGTGCCACTGCCTTCTGGGCAAGGCAAAGAGGGGAGGGAAGCTGGACAGTTCCACCCTCTCTCTCATGAAAGGAACTAAATTTTCTTGCTTGGAAAGCCACCTGTATCTGCTTCACAAAGACAGAGCCATAATTTCCAACACTACTGAGAGTTTATCATCCATTCCAGTGAATAGTTCATACAACCAAAAGTCAGTGTGTGTCAGCTGCAGACCCAGAAAGATTCTGCAGGACATCAGGTATCCTTCAGTCACACTGTGGCTTGGGTCAGAAATATTTTTTCACAACCATGAAGAATCCACCTTGGTAAAGTGACATATTTAGGGCTGTGACTTTCAGACTTTTTAGGGCTATGCCTAGTAGTTTGAGTCAATCTAGCTATGTTAGTACAAAGATGTGGACCTGAGAGCAGCAGAAACACAGATTTGTGGATGAACAAGCTGTGCAGCACCAGAGGATCCAGCCATGCAGTGGCCAAAGCTTTTGTGCACACCTGATGTCACGAGCAAAGCTTTTGTGCACACCTGATGTCACGAGCAAAGCTTCCAGCCCAAAGCACCTGTGTGCAGCAGCACAGAGCTCTGTGAGCAGGGGCTCTCCCCAGCACCCTCCCCAGGGCCTTCTGTTTGCCCCCAGAGGTGCTGAGCCATTCACTCTGCTCCAGGTGGGAACACATTGATGGGGGCAAGCAAGGCTACCAGACCCACCAGCATTCCCGTGGGGAATGTGAACCACGAGCAGGGAGTGTTAATGCAGGTCTCTGCTCAGGAGCACCCTGCAGACAACAGGTCTGCTCAAAAGAGTGAGAGCCTCCCTTGCAAATTTGGACAAATATCTATTTGCACTTGAAAGTCAGTAACAGAACAGTGAGGAGAAAGCTCTGCAAACAATTTGTTTTGTAACTCAAACTCAAACTCTCAGCAGTTTGGGTTTAGCAATGTCAGAGGCAGGGTCTGCCCTGCAGCAGCTCCAGGGCAGGTGGGAATGCTCTAATTGTGCTCCCCCAGGTCCTGAGCAGTGCCAGGCATGGCTATGAAAGGCTTCTTTTGGTCATTAGCAGTCCCTGGACTACGACCCCAGAAAAATCCTGACAAAGCTTAAATTGTACCACTTACAAGGTAGAATGCAAGACATAGCTCCTTGTTTTCCCTAATTTTATTAGCTAGGATAATGTCATATTCTCTTGGTTTGATGACCTCTCAGAACAAGCCTGATTTAGGAAACTGTATTAGTGTGCATGAAGGGAGATCATGCTTCCTCTTACTGGAATATGTACAGGGATCATAGGAAGGAAAAAAAAAAGAAAAGAAAAAAACAATAAAGACAAAAGAGATCAATTTAGAGCAGAATGAAATAAATGCATGTACATTAACATGGCCTGAGCAGAAACATCTTTGATCAGCAGCATACAAACAATTGAGCAGAGGGATGCTACATTGATAAAAATAAATACCCACATGCAGTTCCTTTCTGTTTCTAGTATATTCCAATTCTCTCCCATCAACCACTGGTTTGAGGCTCTTTCCCCCAGAAGGCAAGAAAAAAAAGAAGAAACTACTGAATCACAAGTGTCTTAGAAACCAGCAACTGCATCCTGGTGAGTCTGTGCCAGCCAAGGCACATCAATACTCACAATTGTTCTTTTCCCACCCTCTGGATTGGTTTCCACATTCTGGGTTTCCTTCTCATTCCCACCCTCCTTCATATTTCTTTATGCTATTGTCATTATTCTTTTAACTGTTGAGGGCTTTGCCCAACTTCTATATCTTCTCCTCCCTTGGTTTTGATCTCACTTTAACTCCTCCTACCTTTGTGACTTTCATGTACTTGGCTTAATTTCTCTTTTTCAGAAAATTTGATTCCACAATCACCCTTTTCTATGGAAAAACCTCCCTAGAATTTATCAGCCATGGCATTGCACCAAACTAGTTACCTGTATGACCACAGAATTTATTAGGAGAAACTGAGCTCTGTTTTTTATGGGGTTGGATTGTTTGGGTATGGTCCTGTTGTTTTGTTGAGTTTTTTTAATTGCAGTCTGACAAGGACACAGCAGCCTAATAAATGCTGCAGAATGACCTGGGAAGCCTGTAAAAAAACATTCACACTGTCTATTAAATCATATAAAGCTGCTTATATCACCTCCTTTCCTATAATATCTGAGCATCTCATAATCAATATTACAGCTGTACTTGCAGCATGGCATAGAGCAAGCAAATATCCCTGTTTACAGCTGGAGAGATACAGATCTCTCTGCATGAAAGGAGATGCAGCTGCTCCCAGGACTGCAGGGCAGGCTCTTTGTTGCTCTGGGGTTTGTGGCAGTGGATCAGTGACCCTATTTGCAGGTCTGTGTCCCCACTGGCAGTCAGCCTCTTGTCTCCTGGGGCTCCCAAGATGCTGGGACAGGCCCCTGGAGAGCAGAGCACAGGGAATGCTGCCTCACCGAGCTGCCCTTCCCTGGGTTGCTGGGGAAAAGGGCCACAGGAACCTGCTGTCCCTGTTCTGTTCCCAGCTGTGACTTCTGAGAAACATCCCACCTGGATTTGATTTGTTATCACAGAAACAGAGCTCCAAAGAGCATTTCCTGCAGATTTCAGTCGAGTTGAGAAAGGAAGGATGTCATGAGACCTGATCCTGAGAAGGGCTACATCATGGTATCTCCTTATCAGAAAACAGTGATTGCACAGGATCTTTATAAATGCCCAGCTATAAGGAGGATTCATGCCTCTCAGACACTGTAACATATCTGAGCAGGAAAATGTTGGATCATACTCCATAAGGAATGATGCTTCACTGATGTCAGTACTTAAGCAATTGCATGATTGCAATTGCTGTCTGAAACAAGTAAAGCCTAAAAATATTAATTCAGAATAATTCAAAATTTAAATTCTAGCTCATGAGAATCTGACAGAATAAAAGTTTTTGTTGAGGATCAATGTATTTTGTGTAGAGCTGAAAATATTTTTTTTTTTTGTTTTGAGACATTTAAGAGAACACGCTTTCTTTTTCACATCTAAATTCACAACAAAAGTAGCATTTTGAAATTGTACTTTTTTTGCCTGAAACCATTTGCCTATTTTGACCTCAACTCAGTAACTATTCTCCTTGAACTCCATTTTCAGCAAAATCCCACTGGTCTTTAATTTTTACACTCTATTTCAGCTCTATTTCACAGCATTTGAAAAAATATCAGTTCTGAAAAGTGCATTCACTCGTGCCTCACTGGTCACTTTATCCTATAGACTGAGACAAAAATTATCCCCAGAACAAAGTGTGTGGGGGGAAAAAACTGCCCGGTTCAACCTTCTCAATTACCAAACAGGAAAACAGAATGATAACTTAGGATGGGATTTTCAGTGTGCATTCTTCATCCAGTGCTACCAAGTGAGGCTTTAGATCACACAGAGGTGGACATTAAAGCCAGCAAAATCTCTCCTCTTTATCTCCTGCCTTGTTTTTCTTCCCTCTCTTCACAATAGCAGCCTCCCCAGTGTGGGATAATTCCTCATAAAGATCTGTCTTGCTCTCTGTGTCCTGGGTTGTTTCTCTCTCTTTTCACACCACAAGCAACCCTTGAGTGGAATAATGCCCTGTAAAAGCTTAATAGTGCATGTGCTACACGTTGTCTATTTGTGTTTTAAATGCCTTCCCTAGTGTGGTAAAATACCCTGTAAAAATCTGTCCTGTCTTTATGTTCTGCATTGTTGTTTTCTGAAACCAGTGAATTCTGTGACTGAGCAGTGTCAGATCCTTGTAAATGTCAGTGTCATACACAGCTACTAATACCATGAAAACAGATTCTATCCTGAAATGCTTCTCCTTAATTTCTAGGATAAGAATAGTGTGTATTCTGCATAAACCACCACTAGTGATAAGTACCTGAGCTGGTAGGGGACAGAGACAGGTGCACAAATACTTTGGGGATACCCTTTGAAATAATGTACATATCCAAAGCTCATACCTACTCTCATCTCAGTTTCTGAAAATAATGATAAGCAAGAATTAAACACCCAGTTGTGCTTACTCCACCCAGAGAGCAGGGGACAAAAGCAGGGGGTTTGATCTGTGATTTCCATTGCTATCTCCTGCAGCCTGCTGCTCAGGGAACAGAAACTGAGGGGTAGGTCTGTACACTGATGGCTCTCCCTAATCCAGAGCAGCAGGAAGCCTGGAAAAGGTAGATAATGCAAAAGCATGAACAATATTGGTGCTGCATTCTGCAGAACATGGAACTGAGACCCCAGACAAGCTCAGGTCCACCAAAGCTGCTTAGCCCCTGCTCAGGCAGTTCTCTATCATGTCCATTCTGCTCTGCCTTGCCCCATTCTCTCTATCAGCACTGTGCATGCTTATTTTCTTTTTAGCTAAAAGCCTTTCATCACCCACAAGCGTAAAAAACAAGTCCCAGCAATACTGGAGCTTGATGACCCTTTTCAGTTACACGTTACTGCTTTCTATATTTTCTGTGGCAAATCAGCATTTATTCAGAAGTAATTTTCTGGTCTAAACTAACAAGCAATGAGTGTGACAAATACTGCTGTTAGTGATTGTGCATTTTAAGGTAATTTTAGAGTGCATGATCTCTGTGGGAATTGCCAACCACATTTTGCTTCTCACGTCTATATAACTTGAAGTCTCAGTGATAAAATCCCATTAAAGATATCCTACCCTCTTGACTGGGGTTTTTATCTTTGCTAATGTATTGCTAGTGGCTCTGATGCAATGTGGATGTCCTTGGATGGATTTAATTGGGCAGAAACCTTTGAAATATGCCACAGGCTAATTCACTTTGAGGGTTAAAACAATGAATCTGTGCAGAAAATAATGTATCAGTGGGTAAAAAGATGAATTAATGACAGTAGTGGAATACCATCTCTACAGCAACCAGAATGGCTGAATTAATGACATACTGGGTTTTTTATGGCTTGAGAATTACAGCTGTGATGACACCAGGAGCAGCTCGGCCTCCCCCTTTATTGTACCTTTGTAGACACAGTAATCCTTTGGCCCCTGGAGAATTTGTTCTCTTGTGATGATCAGGCAAGGTTATTCCATTTCCATGATCATCTCCTCCCTTAACCCTTTCTCTCCCTCCTTCCTTTCTGTCTCTCAGGTTCACACACAGGTCATCCACCAAAGTCATACCTGGACACATGCAAATCAATAGATTGGAATCAAGGGGGGGATGCGCTCATTCTTGGGGGGAAAAAAAGTTTCTTGCAATAAATATATTGGCATAAAAAATTCTTTCTAAGAAAGGCTAGGAAATGAGGGACTGAGCTCTCCTGTTATTAGCTTGGTAAAAAGCTGGAATGGTTCCCTTTTCAACCAAGTGAAGAATATCAGAATTACACTGGAGTAACAGTGGAAAGACACCACCATGTGTTTTTATTTCTTTAATCTACTGACATTGTTCAACAAAGAGGCCTCCTTGTGTGCCTCTGACACTGGGATATTTATCTTAATGTACTTTTTTCTGCAGCAAGAATTTCGGGGAAAAAAATCCTTCAGCTACAGCATTATCTTCAGTTTCCTAAGTACTTCCTTGATGGATACAAGTGCCATCTTATATCACAGAACCAGGGAGACATTTCTACCAATATATGTCTAGTTCTTGAAAGTGCAGGATGAGGCTGTTGAAGACTACAGACATCTGCTAATGTTATCTGTCACTGCAGGGATTGTTTGCTCTATGACTTGTTTGTTCAAATGCTGCAAGAAAACCAAATAAACCTCAGGAATCTAAAAGGATGTGATTACCTTGAGGGTAAATGGATAAATGTTCATTTACCATGTTTTTTAAGTCTATTTTTTTCAGTCTGTTGGAGGAGAAGGCAAGGGCTTTGTGTGGGAGTTACAGGACATGAGATTCTAAACTGGTTTGGTTTGGGGGGTATTTTTCCAATTAGAAAAGGAAATCCTTAATGTAATCAGGAATTTGTGCAAATACTTTTGACCAGCACAGAGTCACAATCTCAGCTGAACAGAGCTGTAGACAGAATCATCATTCAGCTTCCAGTCCCTGGAAGAAGCTAACAAGAAAGGAGGAAAAAGATATGAAAAAAGCAGCAGAGGCAATGGTGAAAGGAAATGAAAAGAGAGGCACCTTCACCTTTAAAGCTAAATTACTTTCTACTACATTCAAATCCTTTCTACCACACATATAATGATGACTTGGCTGTAGATATTTCTATTTCATACGCATTTCCTGTAAATGAGAATTAGGCCATTTCAATCATAACCTGCTCACATAACAACTACTCAGGCAAAAGAGCTATTAAAATCAATGGGAGAGTTTGGACCATTTAGAGAATACAGAACAAAATCTATTATTGTTAGCATTTTCCTAAACTTATGTTGTTACCCGTACTGAAAGGAGTCTTTTACTGTGCAGGGTTTCACAGGGGATAATCTCACCTGTAAAGAGCTGCTATGTTTGGAACAGAGCAAAATGAGAGGTGAAAGAAATAAATACCCAGAGCTCTCAGGGTGGGAGCACAGAGCTTGGTCTGCCTGCAGGGCTTTTCAGGTACATTTGTGCTGTCACCAAGCTCTCTGCACCTGGACCCTCCTCTGCTTTATGCTGGGTTTGCCTTCTTCAGAGTGGAAACAGTGTTTGCCTACACTACAAACAGGCATGAGTTTGGAGCATGCATAGACACACCTGAGGCAGCAGCTACAGGAAAAGAAGATCTAGTGCTAATAACAACAGGAAAAGAGCCATAGAGAAATGCAACATCTAGAAATTAGTAATTCAGTCACTTCAGACTAGAACTAAAATTCATATTTTTTTTAATAGAAAAGGTAATTAAGTCATTACAAGACATTACCAGAGGTATGGTTTCGTTTCTCAGTCACTTAGGTCTTTGAACATTTGAATTTGTTTCCAGGACTTATCCCCATGTACAAATTTTTTCAGATGCATTATCACTCAGACTGAAGTGGCAATGTTGATGCCAAAATTCCTAGGTCTTGTATCCTGACTTACATGTCACATTACCAGGTACATATTAGAAAAGGTTTCCTCTTACTTCAGAAACTAGGAATTTCCTAATTAATTCCTGAGTGAAGTTTCAGAGACCAAGAAAATCAGCGTTGTGGATTGACAGTGCCTGACATTTTGTATAACTGTTTGAATTCAGGGTGTTTACACAGAAAACCACCTCAGTAAACCTTCTCATGAGTTGCCTACATCCATACAAGGAAATATCTCATTTACCTTTGCAAATAGATATATGCAAGATTGAAAATCACATTAGAATTGAGAGCTACAGGCAAGGCTCAACAGAGAGAGAATATGAGAATTGTCACTCATTTGAGATAGGGAAAAACATCATCCCCTGCTATTATAAATCCTGCCTGTGTCAAAGCAATGGAATGATATACCTTGAGCAGAAATGTGAGATGCTCTGGATCTGCCCCAGGTCAGTGTGCCATGAACAGCCCATTGTCAGCACTGGGAGTGGAGCAGGAGCCAGCAATCTGCAGAGATTACAGGTGAGGGGCAGCCCTGCCACCTTAAACTAACAAGATGTGTGTTGTCTTTAGCTCCCAGTTCCTCACAAACACTGCCCCACATTCATTTTCAAGCCCTTGTAAATTGGACCCTCAAAACCAGGTTTCCTTTGAGGTCTAAAAGTTGAGTTATTGGCACTCCATGGGGGAACAGGATACTAAAGCTTTATATCAGAGTAACCCAGAGTGTTTTGCATGCTGTTTTCAGACCAGCTAGTTTGTCTAATGAATGAGATGTGACTGAGCTCCTAGGGCTCAGGAGAAAGCTGAGGGAGGATTTCTCCATCCCTCTGAAGCCTTAACCCTGCCCAGGCTGTTGCACATCAGTGTGTAACAAACACCCAGCCACACCAATCCATCACCAAACCTTCTGCAAAGCATTAGGAGCCAAAAGCAAGGGAAGGGGCAGGATGACTCGATTTTGAATTCCAAGAATTTTTAAAGAAAATAAAGGTTGACACATGAAGCTTTTGTCAGCATAACAGTGTCTGCTGGGGTTCCAAGTATCTGTGCTGAGAAAAGCCCCATGCAAACACAATGTAAGATGTCCCCAGGGCTATGGCTTGTTTCAATTCCAGAACTATACACAAAATAAACTGGCAAATGCACTTTTTTGCTGGTATAAAGAAAGTCCAGACTATGTCTGTTTGCCTGTGCAGGCATGTCAGTATTGCTAAAAAACATTGAAGGTGTTTGAAACTATTTTCAAATACCACAGTGTGAACCTTTGCCACAGCTAGGTCATTGCAGGAACTGAACGAGGACTCAGATTAAAGGAAAAAAAATAGGTTCTCAGTTGCAAACTGCAAATGCTTTGTCACTTATTTGCATGCATAAATGTAGAGCAGAACATGTGGGTGCCACCCTAATATAAATGTTTCTTATAAGCTATAATAACATCATGATTTCCATATGTAATGCCCCATGCATAAGTACTGAAGATTTTCTCCACAAATTCCCAGGCCTGCCAAGCTGGGCTCTTTCCTTCTCATGCAAATTCTGTACAAAAAGGGTGTGAGCAGAGCAGGGAGCTGCAGTAGAAAGATTCCCCAGGCCAAGCTGGAGCTTCAGGAGCATCTGTGCCAAGCCTGGCTTTATGCCTGCAGTGTCATCCTCTGCAAGGGAATGCAGGACCTGCTGCTGGCTCTCTCTGGAGCTATTACAGCTGACAAGGATGAAGAGTTCAGAGAATTCACGGATAACTCAAATGAGGGAAGTCATCAGATGTGGAAAAAGGCTTATTTTTCTAGTAGAACAGAGAGAAAACAGGCTTTAAAAAATCAGAGTGGTATAAGCTTTGTGAAGAGAAAGGAAGGAGCCAAAGCTGCATTACTGCTGCCTCAGGTATTGCACTGCTAATTACCAGAGAAATCGTTGTAATCAAAAGCCATCAGTCACATTTGTGCATCAGGTATTTCTAGAGGAGTGAGAGGCCTCCCTTTCTGTACAGTATAAAAATCAGATTGTATCTTCACGATAACAGAAATATCTAAGATCTCTCCCAAACAGCAGATGGACGACTAAAACCTAACAAACCCATTTGTTAAAACAAAGCTCCATCAAAAGCATAGTGTTCAGAGCCATGAGTGATCAGCACTTTAAAAAAGCACAAGCAACATTGGCTGCATCTGCTCAGAAAGTTCCCAGTACCTCAGACTCACTCAAGGTTGATTTAGAGATTTTTACTGTGGCTAATAGTTTTAGCATTTAGCAAGCTGCATTCTGGTAAGGGGCTCAAAAAGAAACAAATCACATCACTGTGTGAGTTACTCTGAAACCAAATCCTTTGAGTATTGACCAACATTTGAACTCTCTCATCACATAGTTCTTCAGCAAGTAGCCTTTGTTACTAAAGTCACAGTTAAATAGTGTTCCTATTTGTCATTTACACTTCATAGATACAGAAGAGAATAGATAAAAATCTTCTAGTACTGTGTGGCACCCAACCACCCTTCACTGGTAGTAATTAAATCCTGCTGTAAAAGTGCTACAAATATTTCCCAAAAGCAGGAACAGATGTTTTTTTGCAACCAAGCAATGACGAAAGTCTAACAAGCTCCATAAACCAAAGGCATGGGCACTTCAGAGAAATTCTCTTCTACGATTTTGCTACCATGTTGTCTCAATTTGCCAGCAATATTACAGAGATAAAACATGGCCATTTTCTAGTATTATTATTCTTGTCTTTAGTAACACAATAAGTATCAAGGGAACTGTGGAATAAAAAAAAATAATGATCATAATAATAAGGCACAACGCTTACAAATTTACAGTTCTATTTCCAAACCATAATAAATTAGCACAATCTCTGAGACTTAGTTACAATTCACAAATCACATCCTCATGTGGCTTTTATAAACTATGATTGTCTAATTAATATTGCCACTTATAAACATCTCCTGGTTATTCAGTACCCTTTTTTTTGAAGGTATTGAAATTCAATTACAGCACATGAGTTGCTTTAAGCAGGGCCCAAGCTGTGAGACAACTTATTTGAGGGGGAACATTTTGCATTTCCTGGATTGGACCTGCTGCAAAGACAACCTTAACCTTTTCCTTCAAAATGCCTCTCTAACCAGGCTGAGGAATTGCCTTGCCATGAAGTAAACTTGCTCTCCAGCTCGGTTCCAGAGTGTGTATATCCATCCACAGAGTTGTCATGGGAGGTTGTCAGTGGTGTGAGATGAAGAGAGCTGTTTGATCTGCAAGGATGTGAATCGATGGCAGAGGTGTTGTGTTCTATCAAGAGCCAGAGCAGCAACTGGAGAGCAAGATCCTCAATGGAGCTGGCTTTAATCCAGTGAAATGCAGTTTAAGCAAAAAGGGAGAATACGAAGACTGCATTTCTAAGAATGCTCAGGCCCCCCCAAGTGGGGCAATATTTTTAAAGAACAGCTCAGATCAGAGATAAGCACCTGAAAAAACAAAGGGTTCTGCTTGGTGTCAAGAATTTATGAAAACTGGGCCACTTGGACTAAATGTCTTAACAGCAGCTAAGCTGCCTACCAAACCTGACACATAAATTACCCACAAAATATAGTGCCTGCATAGGTTCTTTACTGAAAAGCATGATGACACCAGCTACCACTTATTTAAACTAGTGCATTTCATTATGTCAGGGCAATTGCCACCCTGGTACATATCTTATTAGTGCTTATTTATTATCAGTGCTAAGGAGGTTAACTGCGCTGTTATTTCCTCTGCTACTGGGCTTTATTGCATGGCTGAGGCACAGAGTTCTCACTGAGCTCAGGCAGCAGAAGGAAATAACAGAGGCTGTGGCTTAAATACAAATATCCTCTAAAGACTATAGCAATCAGGTAGGGAAAAACAAAGTTAATTTCTTCTGAGGAGTATCAAGAGAGGAAACCTAGAGCACCCACTGTGATGGGACCTAGATGAATAACCTACAAAGGTCATTTATCTGAGAAATTGAATCTTTTTTTTTTTTTCTGTTTCAGGGTATCAGCGATCTTCACTTGCTTGGCAAATTGCCAGTATTCTTTGATTTAACATTATGGGTTGATTTCTATCAGCTGCCGTGGAAAATCATTTCTCATTGCACAAGCAAGATTAATTAGTTGCTGCTGGTCAGAAAAGTTACCTTGTGCTACTGCTGATCTGTCATTGCATGACCTCAAAAGCACTTCCAGTCCTGATAGGCAATTGGAACATTCACATGTTTGAAAGCTTTCCCATCACACCTTCAAACAATTGCCAGTGTGATTACAAGGGAAAGTGATACCAATAGGAGGTCATCTTTCAGAAGAAAATTAGACAGAAAAAAAGTGATGCACTAGTGTTAGCATTTTTGCATTATCCATCCACTTAACAGGAGCTCTGGTACAAGAAATCAGTATAACCATTAAGTTACCTGCACATAAGTAAAGATGCATTAAATTGACCAAAAACATTTGGAAAATAAGGAGAAAAATTGCAATGTTAATCAACCAGCAAACCAACAGCTGCAATTCTCTTTGCGTTTCCAAACATTGCAAAATGACAAAAGCTAAATTTTAAATTCTTTCATATTGTTGAAATTAGAGTAAATCACATAGATTTTTGCAAAATAACAGTCTTGAACAAATAGCAGTCTCATCCTTTCACAAAATAAACCACATGTTCATTGCACAAAATGATGCTTTCCCCTCTCCCACTCTCAAGCAATTCACCTGAGCAGGCTCATGTGCACACAGAACCAAGCAGAAATCCCTTCCCCAGGAGCTGGAGTCCCTGCAATGTGTGACAGAAGTCAAACCTGGTGCTCCTTAAGGGGGAGAAAAATCCCTGTTCTAAACAGGAAAAGCTCTGCTGTGTGTTATGAGACAGAGATGTTGAAGATTCCTGTGTTTGCTGAGACATGTGACACACAAACAGGGAGCAGCCACCTCAGTTGCTGCATGTGGCTCCTGGCTACACAGAAAATTCCCTTTACAGTGAGACTGGGGAGCCCAAGGTGCACATCAGCCAGCAGTCAGTACAAGGACTGCTTTAGCTGTTGACTTTTACCTAACACAGCATTTGGGAATATATTATTGGATTTACTACTACACACTCAAAAACACTTTTTAGCTTCACCCCTCTCAGCCCGATTCCCTCAAACACACCAAAGCATATATCCATGGGCACATTTTGTATGCAGGTCTGTAAAACAGCTCCTTTTCAACAGGGCTCTCATCAAATCCTAGGAGGAATAAAAACAGGAGCAGGTCTCCCCAGCCTGAGGGAGAGGCACCCACTGCTGGGAAGGACCCAGGGGAGGGGAGGGGGACAGGCAGCTCCAGAGGTGTCTGGAGTTCCAGGGCTCCTCCATAGCAGCCCATGGACCCACTCAGCAAAAAGAGCTGAAACAAGGCAAGGAAAGCACCCCTTTACCTTCAGGCAGCACCCAAGCACTTTGCTGAACCATCCGACCCCGAGCACTGAGGGTTGTTCTGCTGCAGAGCTGCCATTGCACCCGTGGGTTCAGCCACAGGGGCACACATTTGTCCTCCAAGGTTTCTGTCCCTTTGCCTCTCGAAAGCCCCTGTTGCACTTGGCTTTCTCCTGCCTTGATGCAGCTCTCAGCAGGGCACTGCATTTGTGCCTTCTCCAGGTGCCCCCTTTCTTTGCCCTTCTCCATTTGGCATCTGCAGGGCTGCTGGGCTCAGCATTTCACCAACAGCCAGGTCACCACCTGTGCTGAAAACACCACTACTGCTTTTCTCTTTCATCTGCATAAGCCACAGGAGATAGTGACAAAAAAATATTGCACAGATCACTTGGGCAATCCCTCCAGGAGAGATAAGATTGCTCTCGATTGCAAGTTTATTGGCTCTTTAATTAATACCTATAGGATCAATTTTCAAGAATCCCCCACAGCCTCACTTGGGATGTTATTTGAAAGGCTAAAGGCAGTTCAGAATATTTTTCTTAATATTCAAATTAGTTTTTCCCTTTTTATGTTCATTCTACTGCTCCTAATTATATTGCAGCTTCTATGGTGTGACTGAATCCTTGTTTTTCTTCTATAGACATCAATTACATTATTTTGCATTAATTTGCTACTTAGCTGCTATCCTGCTAAGCACGTAATTTTACCAGAGCACCTTATGTTTACTTCTACAGAGCAGTCCTTCCAGACCAATTTATTTCTCTGCAATCAGTTTTTTGGCCACTGATGTCTTTATAAGACTTCCCAAACACAAATACAGAGCAATCAAGGCCCCAGGATATCACTGAGGCTGCTAGTCTGGGGAAAAGCCCACAGCAGTAAAACCCCAAGGAGTTAAACAAGACCCAGTCTCTGGTTTATTTGCTCCAGGACATTTCCAATCAATGCAGCCCCAAACTGTGCTAGCCTTTCTTCCGGTTATATCACGTTGCAGATCAAAGCTAATTTTATGGAAGCAATCAATCCCAAGTCTTTTTACTACATCATTTCTTGCTATATCCCTGCCAATTTGGAGCATGCTGTAGGAAGGTTTTGTTCTCATATATCTTAGTTTGCATTTTCCCATAGTATATTACATTTTATTTTCAGCTCAAGAGTTACATCTACCTGTGGAAATAACAGATTTATCTTGATAAATCAGATTTTGACCATAGACAAAAGTGAAGTGGCTGAATAACACAAAACCACTCAAGAAATAAAGAAATCTCCTAAGAATATGAGACAAACACAAAGATGCTCCATGGATATGAGTATCTGTGATACCTTTCCTTTCTGCAATTACTATGGAAATTGAGTTTTATAAGATTTTTCTCTCAATGCTTGGGAAAGCAAATCTTAGCTTTCTATACATGATCATTCCCACAGGAATGTGATTAGGAGGGTTATGTTCATCTAGTTAAGAAGCAAAAATAATACCATACACAGCGTGGCAATCTGTGCCACAGACCCTTGCAGAGCAGTTGGAAGTCAATTCCTTTGACTGCAGGACTGATTTTGAAGCGAACAAACAACCTGATAGAGACTGCTAAGTATGGCAATAGTTAACTAAAGTGTGAGGAAAATTAATGAAACATTTAATCAAATCATATTAAATTATGAATGGCATTTAAAAATCATCAGAGGCTGTATGTAAACACTGTGAAAAGCAAGAAAGTACATAGGAAATATACTTTTCCTGTAGTTTTACATATTTGATTTTGTAGGAGGTTTAGCTGGGTTGCACAAAGTTAAACAACAATCAAAGGAGAAGACTTGTGAGGTATGAAAGGATGAGACTGGGGAATAAAAATTTGATCTACTTGATTTGGATGAGAAGCACAAGGGGAAACAGATGAGGGGAAAGTCCTACTGAAAGTCTGGACAGGCAGCCCCACAGAGAGATTTCTAACCAGAGGGGATGCCCAGCAGCATCCTCCCTGGTGCCTTCATGCCAGGGATGCTCAGCTGCTTGTGCCAGACCCCTGGCATTGCAGGGATCTTGCAGCCCTCTCCCTTTGACCTTGCCTGCTGCCTGGGATATAGGAGCAGGGCTGGACCCACCCCGGGTGAAGGCAGCCCAAACTTGTATCTAAATACAGGGTCCAGGTTTCCATTTCTCTTCTTTTCAGAGTCCTGTGCTCTGCTCACCTCAACGAGCTGCTGGACTTCATGGGTTGCTTGCTGCAGGCAGCTGCTATGCAGTAGCTGAAATCCTGTTTCATAGCATAAACTTCCCCCCAATCCCCCAAACAATCTGGAATAATGCAACAGAAAAACAAAATTGGAAGCAAATTGTTCTGCTGGGTTCAAGGCTTTTCTTTCAACAGAAGCAGCCCAGCTGTATCCCAGCTCCCAGCCCATGGACAGTGTGATCATGTTACCATTTTCTCCTTCCCTGTTCAAAATGGACACTGGATACAGAGAATGTACCTCTAAAGCCATTATGGATACTATATGCTGTAATGGAATACTATTCCTGTAACATCTCAAAGGGGACATGAGATATCCCTTGCTTGCCATTCTTAGGTGACCATTGTTAAATAATGTATAGACAAATGGGTGGGTTACCACACAACAGGGAAAATATCTTTTTCTATGAGTTGCAGTGTTACCTCAGTGAAATGCTCATAGACTTTGTTTATTCAGGTGCCTTTAGAAGGTGTCTGAACTCTCCTATCTCGAAAAGAATGCACCAGTGTCCTCTGGAATAGAAGCTCCCAAACTGGGGTAATATAATCTTTAATGGACCTGTGCCTATGTCCAAGATGTACCCTGCAATCTTGTGTCTTGCCAGCCTCACAGGAGCACTGTGCATTGCCATCCTGGTGATTCCAGGCTGGATTTTCATTTCCCCTTCCCCAGTCAGATGAAGGTGCCAAATCTGCTCAGAGATAAGAATCAAACCCACATTCTCAGCTCATTCAGCCTTCAAAGACCAGTGTACCCCACTGTGAGGCCAAATTGGCAGGGGCTGTAGGAAAAGGCCTGGCAGGATGAGGAACACCCTGCTCATAACAATCCAGACTCTGCCTCTTGCTGCAGCACAAAGAACAGCCCAGGAAAACCGAGGCAGCCCTCTCTCATTTCATGCCCTGCCTTGCTCAGTGCAATACAGAGCTGAGGAAATCATTGTTTGGGAGCCCAGCTGAGAGCACACAGATTAATCACATGGGTGTGCAAGAAAACAAATAGGTGCATAAATATTTTAGCTATGCTGTGCATTTCCCAATGAGGACTTCCTTCATGTTAATGCTGACAAGCTCCTGATTTTTTTATTTTTAATTATGAACTGAAATCCCTTTTGCTATCAGTTATAAATATAACAAACACTCTGCTGTTTAACTTCAAATTCCGTATCACTCATGCAAGTTGTAACTTTGGTCAGCTTAGTATCTCTGAAATGAAATATTTGCCAGCAGGAAAATGAAAGGTTATCTCATATTAAATAAACACGTGGTGATATGACTTGTTAGTGAAAATTCCAGCCAGATGACTAGAGTTAATCTTGTAATACCATTAAACAAATCTACAGTCAGGAAGAGCTTCTCAGCCTATTCCAAACAGTAAAATTGCAGAAGGAGAGATATCCTTGCCATTAGAGAACAGGTTTGTGGTCCTGAAGATCTGACTTCTGTTCCTGACTTTGTCACATACTTACTGTATGTTATTTAGTTATTTAATAAAATAACTACCTCTCAGTGAGTCTCAACTCCTATTTTGTAAACTGGGAATAACGAAACATTCCCTTTTTTCTAAATATGAGAGTTTCTTTGATAGACAAACAGTAACTGAGATGTTAAATGACACAAGGGAAGCCTCAAACAAGGACTGAGATCTTCCAACATCTTATCAGAATTAACCTATATAAAAACAGTAAGAAAATTATCACTGTTTCCATCTGGAGGGGTTGTTAATTGTGGAAGTTAGTAAGCTGCTAAATGACCCTTTTCTCGTTTGATGCATTGCCAAATGTCACTGTCTGAGGCAGCTGCTGTGGTGTTTGCTCCTGGCCTGCTCTGAGAACCAGCCTTCCTCCTCCTCTCCCTGCCCTCCCCTCGGGTCCTGCACCTCTGTCTCCTTCACCCTATTCTCAAGATTGTCAAGGCTACAAGAGGTTCAACATTTGAGAACCTCTGACACACTCAAGTCATGAAAAGAGGATGTCTGCCTTCTGCAGAGAAGCAGATAATCTATCATTTTTTTAGGACAGCAGTTTTATAAGAACTTGCTTTAACACACCTTGTCAACTACTGGGATCAACAAATCTGTGCAAGGGAAATTCTGTTACCAAAAATATCTCAGAAAATCTGACTGGCATCCTTTCTTATTTTTTTTAATTTAAGAAGGAGGAACAGAAAACCTAGCCAAACCCTTTGCTTACTTGACAGACATGCTGAAGGAAAGAAAAAACATCTCCAAAAATGAAGTTCTGTTGAAAGGCAGTACAACACCTCACAGCTACAGTGAGTGGCAATAGGCAGTGTGCAGGAAAACAAGCTTGTCTTGAATTCATGAATTGACAAACTGGTTTCTTACAATAATTATGAATCATCATAAACTTGAAAATTCTAACTCATTATATGTTATTAACTGCTTATTCAGCTCTTCTCTTTCTCGTCTTTTGTCTCTTGGGAGAAATGGGAAGGTGTTTCACAGTTTCCTTGGAATCTCTGCCTTATGGTTGATTACTCCAGTGCAATTCCCAGGAGCATCTAGTTACCCTGTCAAACAGGGCTATTACTCGAATTTAGAAGAGTATTAACAATTCTGTTAATCTGTCTATGCTGAAAAAAAAAAAAAAATATGTGTCCAGATAGCAACTGCACACACTGATAAGGAAGTTTTTATAGCAGAAATATGCTTTCATATCTATTTTTCTATTCTGAGCTTCTGAGGGCAGGGCAAACCATGGCTTTGTTATAGTCTTGAAATAGGAAATATAATATTTACTAAGCAAAGGTAAACCTTCCTGGGCCTATATATTGTTAATCATCAAACCTCACCCTCATTGCAGACAGCCAATGTCACAGAGCAGTTTAGGCTCTGTTTCAGTGGCAGCAAGGCATGATCAGGGTCAGGAGCCCTCCCAGGGCCTCAGCAGCAACCACGGTCCAAGCACCACCTAAGTCAGTAAAGTGTTCAAACACAAGTAAACAAAAGCTTTTAATTTTAATACAAGTGAATGTATTTTCTTTAGAGGATAACGACTTATAAGATGAAGGTTGGACAATAACTACTTACAAGCTGAAGTTAGAGTCTGTAATTTTTGCATTTTAAAAAAACTTGTCACAACAGGTATGCTCACAAAAAAACATTTCCTGCCAGTGAAGTCAAGCAAGTAAAGAAACATTTTCAGTAATTTCAGAGAAGACAAGCTAGTCCTAGGATCCAGATGTTACATAAGTTTAAGCATCTAACTCCAAAAGGGATGAAATTTGAGAGAGGTTCCTAAAAAGCACAAAGGTACCCAATGGAAAGGGTTCACAGATCTAAAGAGATGTGCTTTTGATGAGAGAAACCAGTCAGGTTCTTTCACTACCAATATTGTCTTGTCATGTTTTGATAGCATTAACTGTTCTTGGTGCAAACCTGGTTGGAAGTCCATTGGAGGATCTGGAAAGGAGTTCATCAGCTTGATTTCTGTGGATCCTGACTGAAAGAATACAACTCTTGCAAACTGCCTGTTTTTAAAAGTTATAAAACCTGATTACAAGCGCTTATCCTGTTTTGTTAAAATGAGCAGCAGCATAAAGTGCTCAACCCACCAACCAAAAAACAAAAACCCCACAAAACCTCTTTAGTTCCTGAAGGCCATTTTGCAAAGAGCACACAAAAATGTAAAGAATTATTTGGAGTAGAGAATATAAACTTTTAAATTAAAGTTGGGGCAGTGTTGTCTGGGCCAATGGCATGAGCATGGCCACCTACCTACAGACCAAGGAATGAAAAGGTGTTTTAAAGTCCCCATGACAGGTAATTTCTATTACATCAGAATGAAGATCAATCTTTCATAATGTATCCACTAGTCTGTTCAAACAGTCCATAACAGCAAAAATATTAGTTTCAAGAAAGCATGACTCGTTTAAAAGTGTTAACATAATTAGTTAAACCCTTTCATTTCAAACCCTGTAAGTATTTATCTGAATCTAGATATATCCCTGAAACAAGGTAGCTCCAAAGGTATGCAATGCCAAGTGAAATAGAGAGGAAATGAAGCTCCTTTCTCTCATTATCAGTGTGTGCTTCTGCTGTACCATGTCACAGCCTTGCCCACCTGTACCAACACTTCTGTAAGTGATTCCTAAAAGTCCTCATGTGTTATGGCTTCCCATTCCTTTTAAATGCAGATGTGAACTAATGGAAGGGCTGCACATTTCTGAACCAAACTCGGGAACATATTACTTGCCTATTCAGTGATTTGAATGCTTTTATTCTTTCCCTTAGCAGCTTTTATTTTGTTGTGTGTATTTTTTTTTTTTATTTAAACAACATGGGCTTTTTCCTCACTCTGTTAAAAGAGGAAGGGGGAAAAGAGCTAATTATATCTGAACTGAAGTGTAACCATGGCCCTATTAAATAGGTAGCAGTTATGGGCTATTGATCGCAGTTCACAGGAAAAGCTTGTCATGTAGTGTCAAGAGGTTAATGTAATTACAAGAGTGGGCAGCAGGATCAGCTGTGTCCTCCAATAGGCGAATAACTAAAAGCTGCTTTAGAGACACATAATGTTGTCAAAGCATAAATAATTCATCCCAGCATTCGAGAAGAAATTACTGCTCTGTTCCAGCGTATTATTCAGCCATTAAAATCCTGCCCTTGTAAAGTCTTTTGATGTAGTCATATTTTCAGTTCTAAGAGCAGTTTTGGAGCATTCAGCTTTTATTAAGCCTTATATTGTGCAGTTTTCAAAGTAGTAAAAAGGATATGAAATAGACTTACAATTTGTTTAATAACTGCATTGCGATTCAGATAAGAGGGAGAGAGCTGTGTGGATTTATGGAGTGCCTGTGCTGCACGAAGAGGAAGCTGTGGTGTGATGTGATGGAATTTTTAACTCCCCTAAGCTGGACAGAATTAAAGGGGCTTCAGCTATGTACCAGCATTGACAGCTACAGCAGTGTTCCAGAATTTGGTGACCCATTTCTCAAGAGCCAGTTAAGTAGGAGCCATGAGAAGGACCCGTGGTCCAGCCTATTCTGGACTCCAGCTCTTGGCTTGTCCTTATTAAAATCATGGCAATCTGATGTTGAATGGCTTCCAGTCCACACCTGCATTCTGAACTTTTAGTTTGCTGTCAGAGGTGTGGTGCTGATCTGTGCTGAATTACAAGACTGTCCTCAGTAATGGCTTCTCCACCAGGTTCCAGGCAGCCCCAAGCACAGGGGTAGGCTGGTGGAACCACAGAAGGGACAGAGGAAGGACAGGGTGTCACAGGGGCCTGTGCTCTCCTCAACTCTCCTGTGCTCATACAAAGTTCATCTGGTGCCTAGAAGTTCTGGTAGGCAGGCAAACCCCCCAAAGTGTCCTTCACTGATAGCTCCCAAATGAAATTCCTAGATACAATTTTCAAGCAAAACACCTTTGGGGTCTCAGGCCATCTATTCACAAACTTAGGGTTGCTGTGACCATGCATGTAAAGGAAAATAAAATGTGGAATATGAATATATAAGTCTGATCTCTGATGATGTTTTATTTTCTTGTTCAAACAGAAAATACAATTGCTTGTTTGAGAGCAGAGTAAACAGCTAAGAGCTTTAAGGAGAAGGGATGTGGCTTGGCAGAGAATGCAGGCCATCATTTCAAGCTGACCAAAAGGAAAGTTGCCCTTTCTACACCCTCAAACCAGCTCTCCCCACCATAATTATTTATCCTGCTCTCCTGCCAGATACTCTTCCTATTGTTCCCCTGCCACAAAGGTGTCTAGAGCTGGAAAGCTGCAGCTGGAGCATGAGCCTTGCCCTCACCTCTGCTAACAGCACTTCTGCAGGAATGCTGCCAGTATCAGGAAGTCTACAGCTCTCAGATAATGATGGCTCTGCACCACTGTTCACTTCCATCCAACACAACAGCAGCCTGTGTTTGGTATACAATTACAGAAAACAATCACAGGATGAAATATTGCAGCTCTCAGACACTACAGGGATCAGCAGCAATCTGACCAAGAAAGGAATTTAAAATCTAGCCACAAAGTCAGCACAGGAACAAAAGGAAAATAAAACAGAAACTAAAGGTAATGCTGAGAAGACCACACCTGTGTGGAGTATAAACTGAGAAATAATTTCAGGGGAAGGGTCACCAGAAAAGGGAAAGATACAGAGAAAACACCAATAGGACAAAACAAAACACTATCTCTTATCTTTTGCCTTATGAAAGCCCTTAAAACACCACTATTCTGTCATAGCAGTTACAGAAAAACCAAGTGAATTCCTGCCAGAAACTTCTATTCTAGTTTTAAATCTACTTTTGAACAGAACATCCCCAAACAGTAGATATTTTGTCAATGCCACCTTAAGATACCACATTCCTATGACAAAGGGGAGTTTGCATTTTTATCCAGCCATTTCTTTTCAACAACAGAAAAAGAAACAAATTTTCAGGAAGAAGATTCAGAGCAAGCACGTTAGTGCAGCCCAGGAATATCCTCATCTTTGAGCCATGAATGTGCTGCTTTTCTGTGCCTGTTTCCCATTCAGTCGTGTGCAGATGTGTGCTGGGCTCTGAGGGGAGTTTGTCTTGGCTTTGTGTGGACCTCTGTGGTGTTGACAGTGGGATTCTGATGTTCCTTGCACTGTTCCAGTCAGAGCCTGAGGAACAGGGCCAAGTTTATTCCTAAGGGAAGTTGAATTTAGTATCTTAAATTCAGCCTACATAAGATAATTAGGAATGTGTCAATATTCTGCATACACAGGTTGCAACTCCACGTAGTTAATTAGGAGGCTAAGCTTGAAATTGCCAAACCAAGTCTGAATAGCGACCTAAAAGCAGCTTCCTGATGGTTCAATAGTCACAAGGCATGGGAAAAAAACCCACAATATATGTAAAATAGGAGCTTTATGCTGTTTTTCCATTCCTTAGGGTTTGTGTGGCCTGTGGCACCCCTGAAATCTCAGCAGTGCTGCATAGGGACAGCCAGGACAATCCCATGCTGACTCCATCAGGTAGAGATTCCATCCAGCCAAGGACTGTACTTTTTGTCACTCCTGTCATTAAATCTCATCATCCCTCATCACCTGGCCTGGTTGACACTTTGCAGTAGTGTTCATATTCCTCGAATGGATCCTCTGCTAAGCCAGGACCAACAACTGCTTCCCAGGCACAGCACACAGAGAAAAGGAGATCTGTGCATGTGCTCTTGTGTCTGCAAGCAGGGGCTCAGCTGTCTGCCATGCCCTGGGAAAACACAGCATTCATTGCTGGGGCTGGACACAGACCCAAACTCTTCCTAGGAAACAAGCCAAAAGCTGAAGTTTTCACCTGGCTTGGATTTGAAAATTTTGCAGTTCAGCAGTTTTGAATAGTAGCTGTGAAAAAACACCAACGACTAAGATTGGACAAAGGCTTGTTTGGAAGGTTTTTGACAATTTCTCCAGAGAGCCAGCTCCACATTTCTAGTTCCTAAAGCAGTCTGACCCCACTCCTCCCCCAGGGAAGAGCTGGCTGAGCCCAGTTCTTTTCTGTTAAGAGATTCAGTGGGTAACTGAAGAAAATAACAGACAGGTTACAATCTTTCTTCTTTTGAAGACAATGATAAAACTCCCAATGGGGCTGGGATTTAACTTGAGGATTACAACTGCTGTGAATCAATCCTCTACCAACTTTAGAAGAGTTGGACCAATTAACACCAGCCAAGGGCTCAGTCCTTTCATTCTACCCAGAAGGCAATAATATCCATTATTGTTTTCCCCAGCCAGGACTCTGCCATTCTTTTTCATCACAGTTTCCCCTCTATCTCCCACCTTTTCTCATTTCCCAGTTCTGCCACTTGACTTGCAGAGCCCTCTGAACCCTTAAAAATATTTGTTCTCTAAAAAGCAACAGCAAGAAAAACGTTAGGATCTTTGCTTTGTCAGCAATCTGCTTTACTTGTGTCCAATTAAAACAAATATAAAAAAATAATCTCCTCATCTTCAGTGAGGAAGGAGCTGGGGCTTTTAAAATATACAAATCAAGTGAAATAACAGCACAGACTGCCAGCCCCATATCAGATGTGCATGGAGAGACATATGCAATGCATTACAAACATGCACTCCTCAGGCCACATCCAGGGATTTCTTGGGCCCATTGTCTGTGTTCTGAACTCCTTAACACACAACAAACTTTATGTTCTTAGATTATCTTTTCTTTTGACAGTTAGTAAATGTAGTTATATGATTTTAATTCATCAGAGAAAAGTGAATACTGTTAATTTGTGCCTGCCTTTTTCATTGTGACAACTCTAAAAATGAGAAAACTCTCCACTTTGAAAAATTTTGGAACATGGTTTTTTCCACATTTTTATGTGAGAAGTTTTTCCTCTGCCTTTTTTCTCCTCCTCTTTCTTGGCCTCCCTTTTGTTTCTCAGCCTGGCTGCAGCTCTGTCCCAGCTGCCTCCTACTTTCAGACCAACTTTTCACAGCCTGGAGACCAGAGTGAAGCAGAGACAACCTCCTCACTCACCAGGGCTGCTCAGATTTATACCTGCTTACAATGCTGGGGCTGAGCTAAAGTGCTGTAAGACAAACTGCACTAACTCTGTGCTATTTCATGCCAGGAAAACTCCAGCTGACTTCTTAAGCCATCTTTAATGCTGCTTCACACTCCTAAAAATCCAGGCCTTAGAATATAAATGGGTTTTTTTTCAGTTTTGTGTGTTTTTCTTTTAAATTACAGTTTTTCACTGAGAAAGTTTGATTGATTCAGGCAACATAAAGAAAAAAATTCTATGCAACTCGGTTGATCAGTCACACACTGAATTTCAAATAGCAATGAATCAAAGAGGACAGTTCATGAGCTGAATGCTTGGCTGTACTCTTCAGCAAATCCATTAAAACAATACCATTTAGTTTACAAAATGATACATAAACAAAAAGAGCAGCACCACCGATATCAGATATCATCTACAAATGAGCACACAGCTGAAAGGCAGCTGCTTTAGCTGGGCTCCACTTGAACCAAAGCCCCAGGACACAACACTGGTGCCAAAGAGGAGAGAAAAAGCTGCAAAATGAAACAAATGAAGCAAGGCAGCTCCAATCCCACCAGTCTGATGTTGCCCTTGGTAAATACTGCACTGCAAGCCACTGCATTTACAGGATGAATGCAGTTCATGCAGTTACCTATGGGAGAGGCACGGGGATTTTCTGCACAGATTCAGACTTTACAGTGAACACAGTTCGTTCACAACTAAGACCTTCAGTTGCTCAATTTAAGATTCCATATGCTGTTCCTGCTGGTAATGAGATATTAAAGATTATGAGATAAACCAACATGGCATTCTGATTCAAAAAGGTAAGCTTGTAAGTCCATGGAAATCCCTCTTTAATACAAGCAGAAAGGGCTTAGCATTAGTACAATTTTGTTCAACAACCAATAAAATTAGACCCAATAAGGAAAAGAATGAATGAACAAAAAAATTTCTATTGCAGCAAGAAAATAAGAGAATTACAAAAATAATCTGGTGCCTTTTTGTGTGCTGGGAAGCTGTTTGGGTTATGCAAACACTTGGAACTGCCTGGGCAGCCCTGTGTGTGTTGACAATTCCACATAATGCTCCTCAGTCACACACGGGGCAAATTCCTCCTCAGGACACAAACCACACACAGCAGAACGTGCCTGGTGTTTGACAAATGCTTTGTTAGAGAGCACAGGGAGGAAGCATCCCAGTGCCCAGCAGCACATTGTCTTTATTTCCTCAGTAATTTAAGGAGAGCTGCTTTCCATTTTTCTCCTGAAATGTTCTGTATCTGCAGTAGATGCTGTAGGGATGCTCTCTGCACATTCCATGGTGATAAGTACAAGCCTCTCCAGTCCTGAAACTGCTGTGGTGGGGCCAGCCAGGAAATCACAGTGCTCACAGTGATTGAAAAAGGGAAACTCCTCACCAGTGGAGACTCAAGAGTGAGGGATGAAGGAGGTTTAATGATGAAAAAATAAAAAAAAAAATAAACCAGACATAAATAGGAGCTGAAGAACAGGAAATATGTTTAACTTGGGATAAACATAGCAAGGGAGCAACCAGGAAACCAATACACCAGGACTTCATCAGACAAAGCTGGACTTGAGGTGTCTTCATCACAAGTGCATGGAGGGACTGGAGACCCAAGCCCAGGTGAAGAAACTCAGCACTGGCACTGCTGGTAAAGTGTGGGGAGTAACCAACAGTGGATGCAATGGAAACATGGAGGTTTCTGGAGGGAGGAGAATGTCAGGTAGGACCTGCCAAGTGCACCCACCGACTGCTGCCAGCCCAGCCCAGGCCCTGGCTTTGTCTGCTGCTCTATCTGCTTTCTACTATCAAGGCAACACAACCCAGAGCTCAGGCCCAGGACTGGCTGTGTGTGCTTTTAGAACACAAACAGATTCTGCTCAGCTTTTCTTCCTCCACTGTGAGTAACAAAAGCTTATTTCAGTTGGCTCAGGGTTTGACAACAATTAACTTTGAAAGGAGGGAATGGAGACCATGTAATTTTTCAACAAACTGCAAAACTGTAAGCCAAGAAAAAATTTGCCCCCACTTTCATTTAAAGCACACTACAAACCCTGCATAATTTCCCAGGTGTTTCTGATTTAAGCCACACTTGTTTGTTGCTTGCTGCTTTCCCCAAGCAAATACCAAACTAAAAGCTTGCTGTGATACAAAACATACCTTCCACAAGAGTAGCAGGACTGCTGCTCCCCAGCATGGAGCCCAGGA